>JALLPI010001088.1:0-12125 GCA_036939935.1 Cyclotella atomus
CTATCGGAGTTTAGATTCGACTGCTGGCAGCAGTATAGGAAAAATTGACTGATTCGAACAGGTTGTTCCTCAAATTGGCGGAGCCGAACCTGGGTACACAAATAACAATCTCATTTCGAAATCTTTGCAGAGAATAACAGCTCTGCGGAGGCGGCAATCCGGGTCAAGGGGCGCTAACGCGCCCTGATATTCAGTTATGAACCACCGCGATGTCGTAATCTTGTGTCGGATCTAGAAATAGATTTAAGCTCGATTAATTATCTGTTTACCCCCGACGGTACAATCTACGTTGACTGCGCTAGTGGATACATCATGGTGCGCAGCATCAAGTGTCTACCGAAATAGAAGAAACAATCCGAGGAAAAATGATCCTTGAACACGAAGCCAGTGAAGTGAACGTGAAGATCAAAGAATACTACAGTAATAACGGTGTCTTTAGCTCAGAAGAATTCAAGTCCCACTGCAAGCTGTTAAAGCAGAAGCTTCGGTTCTCCGGTATTGGTGCAAAGTTCCCAAATGCAGTAGCTGAACGTGCCATTCAAATGGTGTGCAACATGGCACGAGCAAGCATGATCCACGCAACACCCTGCTGGCCTGGATGCCCATTCATCAACATGTGGCCATTGGCAATGAACTACGCAGCGTGGGTTCACAACAGATTGCCACCAGGAGGAGACGGGCTGTCTCCCGAAGAAATCTGGTCTAGTACCAAGTTGTTGAATCCCATCTCCCGAGAGCCCATGTGGTTTGGATGCCCAGTTTACGTTTTAGACCCCAAGCTTCAAGATGGACACCAGATCCCGAAATGGAACAGCAAGGTCCACCAAGGAATTTTTGTCGGCTTCTCACCACACCATTCAACAAATGTGCCTTTGATCTACAACCCCACCACCCAGCACATATCTCCACAGTATCACGTAATCTTTGATGACAAGTTTACAACAGTTCCAGCACTTGCATCGGATATCGAGCGAAATGAACTCTTTGAAAAGTTGTTTAAAACCTCTGCCGGCGAAAAGTTCATCAATGCTACTGATGTTGATGCCGTCAAAGAGAGCAATGATGTCCTCTCGGATCTGCTTGATGATGAGTTGTTATCTGATGACGACTTGGTTGCCAGAACCGAATCTCGTCAACAGTGCTCTTCCCTCAAACCTCGTCAACAGAGCTCCTCCCCTCCTGATCTCCACTCGCAAGAGCGTCGACCGGTACCAAGAGTCTCAGAGGGAGAAGCAGATCAAGATTCAGAGGGAGCTGTTGGTGACTCTACGAAAGTAACACTGGACGGAGCTTGGAGCAGTAGATGATGCTCCAGAGGGAGTCCTGGACAATGGGCAAGATGTCAAACGCCCATCTTGTCGTGCTAAATGAACCAACTGGAAAGATGGACCTGCCCACTCACGAACTATGAAAGGCGGCCTCGCAGCCGGTGTCTGTCTCTTGGCCATGAATCAGTACGCCTTCAACTCTGTCAATAACTGGAGCCAACCTCCTCCATCCGTTGCCAACATGGGTGCATTTTCATCTGTGAATCCACCAAAACAAGTCATGCTGTCTACGTTAAGCAAATTGTCACTGTTTCAAGGTGATTGGGATCAACTTGGTCTTGATGCCTGTGAAGGTTTGAATCATGTGTTCTCCGGAATCTTCGAACCATCCTATACCATCACTGATGTGAAGCCGCATCTTCTCAAGGCAAATGTAAAAGTAAGTGATGCCAACAACCCAACATTTTGTCAAGCTATGAACAGCCCCCAAGCTGAGCAATGGTGGAATGCAACCAAGATCAAATGGAGACTCTCGAAGGTGATCTCAATGCTTGGGAGCTAGTAGTCAGAACCGACGAAATGAAGAACATCCTGCCTTGCAAATTGGCATTCAAGCTCAAGAGATTCCCCGATGGCCTGATTAAAAATATAAAGCTCGGTTCTGCGTAAGAGGCAACTGTCACAAGGAAGGAATAGACTACTTCGAAACGTGGTCTCCAGTGATCCAGTGGACCACTGTCAGAACAATGCTCATTCTTGCAACGAAGTTGGGGCTCAAATCTGCTCAGACAGACATCACTGCAGCTTTCGTACACTCCCGCCTCAAGCCCGACAAGCACATCTACGTGCGTCAGCCTGAAGGATACAAGAGGTATGGTCCTAACGATGAAGAGTTAGTCCTCAAGCTGAAGCAAGCAGTGCATTGCCTCAAACAGAGTCCTCGATACTTCTTTAAGCATCTCAAGAAGCATCTTGAAGTGCAAGGCCTTGTACAATCTTCCAAAGATCCATGCCTCTTTGTTGGCTCTACCATAATCATACTCATCTACATTGACAACTTACTAATGTTCTCCAAAGACGATAGCGAATTTGACAAGCTCCTTGCTGCCTTCAAAGCAGCTGACATCAGTATCCGCCATGAGGGTACAGCCAAAGGTTTCCTTGGAGTGCAAATCGACCGAACTGAAACTCAATCGGGTCCCCAAATCATCCTTACTCAATCAGGGTTGACAAAGAGAATCATTGAAGCCCTCGGTCTCTGCAGTACAATGTCCACTAAAATTGATATTCCCGCAGAAGCAGGTGCACTCCCAAAAGATGCCGAAGGTCCTGCAGCTGAAGGACAATTCAATTATTCAGCGGTCATTGGCATGCTCCTCTACATCTGTGGTCACTCACGGCCCGACATATAGCCTTTGCCATCCACCAGTGTGCCCGCTACACCTTTGCACCTAAACAAAAGCATGAGCTTGCCCTCATTTGTATTGGCCTCTATCTGAAAGGGACAATGAAAGAAGGCCTCATCATGAGCCCTACTACCAAGCCCTGTATTGATTGCTACCCTGACGCCGATTACGCCGCTTTGTATGGTCACAAGGATGCCCAGGACCCACATCGCCCTCGTTCAAGGGCAGGATATGTCATCCTAGCTTTTGGCTGCCCAGTGCTCTGGAGATCAAAGCTTCAAACCGAAATTGCATTGTCAACCATGGAGGCAGAATACGTGGCATTGAGTACAGCCTATCATTGGACTAGTCAAGGAGGTACGGAACGCCGTCGGCCTCCCACCTGAAGTATCTACAAATCTTCACACCAGGATTCACGAGGACAACGTCGGCGCCCGAATGACACCGCGATCTAAGCACTACGCTATCAAGTATCATTGGTTCCGCGAGTACGTCGCCGAGCCGGCCAACCGCGTCTTCATCGTCAAAATCGAAACTGCCAACCAACTTGGAGATATCTTCACCAAAGGTCTCACGAAGGTTACGTTTGTTCATTTACGACATATGCTCATGGTCATGGGTTGGTGAACCAGTGAGCAAACCCTGAGAGGGAGTGGTGTGAGGAGAGATTGACACTGTGTTTAGGCGTGAGACTGTTTTCTTGTGGAACATCTGTTTTTCTTGTCCATCCATGGAACATCTGTTTTCTTGTCTGTCCGGAGTTTCATAGCCGCAGAAATCTTTTTTTTACGAGAAAGATTTCGAGCTGATGTTCCGATCGATTTCCAATCGATCAAGAGATGATCTGTTTGGCTTTTGTTAGGCGTAGCAATGCTCACAATTCATATTAATTCATCAATTCACATTGCTATTACTTTAGTTCCTACTTCCTGTGCCAAACAAGGTACGTCATGTTTCATCCTCAGCACCAATTGTGCCTCCGTCTGCAGTTTGCATTGGCTTCTTATCTGCTATTTTTAGTTTCTTCTACCATTAAAATGTAGATAGCGTACTTACCATCTGTCCCATTTAAGATACCATCTGTCAGAACACAATCGAATATTCCAAGATCTTTCAGAACAACAAAACATGCCGTCCCATCAAAAGAAGAGATGGTTCTGCCGAGAATTCGGCAACAATGATGGCATCATCATCGGCGCTGCCGTCCATTTCGAAGTGAAACAGCCTCCTATCATCATAAAATCAACGGCTCGTTATTATCAATAATATCAGAGATCCGTCTGCATTTCATTGGCCCAGCATTTGCAATCTCATTGCCAAACATTGAACAATGAAGCTGCCCCTCCATCTCCTCCTCTTGACACCAACCACCTCCCTCCTCCCATCCATCACCAACCTCCATCACACTCCTTCTCGCCGCGTTACACCCCTCCACTACAAACCAACCGACGAAGACAACGTCTGGACAGTCCTCGCCAACACCGAACGATGGATCAGCGAAACTCTCAACAAATCCAACGAGAGTGCCAAAAAGGCCAAATCGATGCATTTCGCAGATGATCGGACGCCCGATCCCATGTCTGCCGATGCGAATGCCAAGGCTGTGGATAATCCGTATGCGAGGAAGGAGGTTAGTTACAGTTGTGAGACGGGAGATGAGATTTGCAAGGTTGTGGGTGGGATTTTTAAGAAGGTGAGAGAGGCTAGGGAGTTGGGTGAGCGGAATGGGAATGAGCATGGTGGTGAGTTGGATTATATGTGTTATAGTGTGATGTAATGCTGAGGATTGTGTTGATTGTCTTGACTGTCTTGATAGGGTCATTAGTGAGCTGCCGAGCTCTTGTTGCATGCAGTCGTTTGGTATTGGGTTGCCTTGGCCTGAAAAAAGTTGGAATTCTCGAACTGACACCCTTCTTATGCACTTTGTTGTCTTTTAGGAACCTTACGTCAAACCAACGTGGTAGTCATTCCCAACTGTGCCGAATTGGCTGATTTTCAAACCTTTGATAAGATGGTACAGGCTGTGAATTATGCGAGGAGGACTGCTAGAGATTTGAACTTTAGGAAGGATGAGAATGATAACAATGATTGGGTGTGAGTGCATAATGTGCTGTTTGATTTATCGTTTTTGTCTTGATTTCTTTGTGCCTGTTTGGAGTTGAAGTGTACGTGCATCTCTCTAGAGACTGGAAGTTTTGAAGCTCACAAAGTTTCGTGTCCACATCTTATAACTCCAAACTCACACATCACATGTGTTCTCAACTCATCAAAAACTGCAGTGTATCCATCAACTGTGCCCATCTCCACCCCAACTACGGCGAAAAGACCCCAGAACAGCAACTCGAAGACATGAAGGAAGAAGAAGAATCCGGAGAAGTCGATCTCAATCTGCAAGAGTACAAGAAACGACGTAACGAGGCAAGGCGTTCGCCATATCCCTCTGTCATTGTGGAGGTCATGAGTACGCCTTCTCCAGATTTTACACCACCTCCAATGAGCTTTGCTGACCCAGATGGTGACCTTGAATATGGAGAGGAGGAGATTACTTCGGATGATATTGCTAGATTGAATGCCATTTTCAATATGAGGCCCGAAGATGCGACGCGAGATGCTGGGTTTTATGATGCTCTTGAAGAGGTACGGTCTACATGTTGAAGCAGCTTTGATACTTTCTTGCTTACCTTAAAATCTTACATTTCGTCATTGTGCAATACCAGGCATTCGGTGATCAGCACGTGAGAGCCAGAACTCCTCTCAGCATGGCGCAAAACTGGGTCCTTGCTATTGATCCGGCCTTCAACGAACAAACCTCCACTTTCACAACATCGGACACGCGTCACGTTGACAAGGCCTACGAATATGTATTCAACACACTCGCCATGATCACAGCTGAATCTCCCGTAAAAGGCCAAAGGTCTTACATTGTCCTACCGGAATTCCTACCAAACTCCAGTTACTCCTTTGATCGATTTGCCGGGTTGGTTATGGATATTATCAAAAGTTTGCCCAGCATGAAGGATACATTGACAATTTCAACTTTTCACCCAGAGCACATCAGTGCGCAGGAGACCTCTCCTGTTCCAATCTTGGTTGTTACTTGGAACTGAAGTGGTTGAAAGGTTACTGGCGGAAGCTGCGTGTTGCATATCAACTCGAAATGTGCAGCCAACAGTCTGTCAAAGCAATGTTTTAGAAAGTCTGAAGTTGTCGTGTCTATACTATTGATTTTTGAATATGATGTTGATTTTGTATCGGATGGAATGATTATGTTAATTAACAGATGCAAAAATATTAATACTGGTGTGATGATGTCCCGCGTTCAACTTTCTTTACCACAGCAGATGTTGTGAGATCCACTTATTCATATGGACATATCTTCTTCATCCGAGGCATTATATAGTTACACCTGATCACAAAATTGGTGAGGAACATGAAAGCCATCTGCCTGAATACACTACGCACACAACAATTCCTGCTTTCAGTGGAAGAGTGAGAGAAGTGGTTACAACAGGATCATACGCACCCTGAGATTGCATTCTGGGTTACCCGCTACTTACGTGCACGAGACAGAGTCAAGTTCTTTGACCTTCCGAGTTACTCACCTAGTGGTAGCCATCTGGTGATGTTCTCACTATTTTATCATTGGTGACAAAAATTTACCAAATTGTGCCCATTTACCAGAGGACACAAGACATAACCCAAACATTCTTGGTTTCAAACAGTAAAACTAACCCTGACGGCCTTTGCCAACTCCATCATCACCTCCTTCATTAGTTCAGTTGACTCTGCAAGTTTAGCAAACGAAGGAGATGTGATGACACCCTCGCCATTTCCAGCAATAAAGTCCATAACGGCCTTTTTTAGGCCAAGACAAAGCGTGCCATCTGCATACAGCAATTCGTCTACTGCGTTGTCAACTGTTAGCTTCAGCTTCTTGGTATGCCAAGCCTCGGCTTCCACTTTGAGAGCAGCAAACCCATACTTTCCAGATACCTCGGGAATCTCCTTCGGGTACTCAGCCCATTCATTGAATGGAATAGATTGGCCGTAGACGTATTTCAGCATCAGCTCAAAGATATCCTGATCAACACCCTGGATTGGCATTCTTTCATCTTTATCAAATTGGGTTGCAAGTTCATAGAGTTCAGGTGCTCTTGCTTTCAAGATAGATTTGTGCGTGTAGAACACTTCTGATCCCACTTTAAATGCAACATCAGCCGTTTCCTTGTCATTGACCAATTTGGTGATGTCACTGAGTCCAATAATAGGCCTGCTGCTGAGTTTGGCAATAATATTCTGCGTTTGGCTTGATGCTTACTATGAATGAGAGCGTGCCATTTGTAAGGATTTTATTGTCTGCATCCAGTATATCCTTACGTTTCGCAAAATTGTCATGTCCAAATCCGTCTTGAAAATAAGAACCTTCTCTCCGAAACGGACTCCTGATTCTTTATCAGTGTTATATGCTCCCCTCACTCGTGATCATTGATATTCATAATCCGCCAATACTTCAGTTAGTGTTTCATTGAACAAGTACACACCTATCCTCCCTTCATCTGAATCGTCACATCCACCAGGATAAATGCCTAAGGCCCACTCAAAGCCTGCCAGAGCAAATTTGGGGATTGAACTTCTTCCTCCTTCTCAGTAGTCAGATTTGCTAAGTCATGAAAGTGAACAGTGATGCTCTCCTTTAGCGGAAAATCGGGGGCAGGCGTCCTAACGTGAATCTCTCTGGCCGTTGACATTTGCTCTAGAGAAACGTAGAAGCGGCTGCAAGGTCTTTAATTTCCTAAGATCACTGTTGCCATCAACATTTGCCCGAGAGAGAGAGAGAACTTCGAACCGGCTGTAATGTTTCAAATCTTCTTAAATAGAGAGATGTCTTCTTCTTTGATCACGATGGTCTCAATGATCGAGGATAGAGCAGTGGGTTCAACGAATGAGCTTTGCTTCGTCTTAGTTCCACTTGCCCATCGTGGAATTAATGGTGGATTTGAACAGAGAGCAAAGCCGCGAATAATTCATAACATTACATTGCCCGTTCTTTGCAAGCGAGAAGCCGTACGATACGTATGAGAGCGAGAGGAGCGATAAGAAAGCAGCATTGTAAAAAGTGGCGGGAGAAGCTGTGGGGAGAGTTTCTGATGAATTTCTCATAGAGATTCATGCCATCACCTATTGAAGAAGAAAGACTGCAGTCACCTGCTGCTGTTGACAGATTGCAATATGGGTCGATTGAATCTACGTCTAACGAAGCAGAGGTTTCATATTGGGGCCTCTGGAAGCATCATTGCGAATACAGATGGTATTTCTTGAGTTCTCTTGCCACAGACGTCGGGGAGTAAGTTGATTATGGCTACTGTTGCAATCAATGCTCTCACACTCAAACTCTAATCATATGGTATTGCGTGCTAACTTCTAAAGGTGGTTTTCATACATTGCCTCCATTTCAGCCATAGAACAAATACACAGATCAAACAATGAATCCGTTTCAAGAACATCAATCTCAGTTTTAGTGGCTCTACGGCTAGTCCCAAATGCTCTCTTCTCAAATATCGGGGGTGTACTCGCAGATTCATACGATAGACGAAACATGCTGTTGATTTTGGATATACTCGGTGCATGTATTGCACTGTTTTTCATTCTGGCATATCAATTCCAGTCAATACCTGGATTATACGCAACAACTATTTTTCAAATGACAATTGCAGCTATGTATGAGCCGGCCAGGTCTGCATTAGTCCCTATGCTTATCTCAAGTGAGGGGTACTTGAAAAAGGCTTTAACTCTAACTGGATTAACTTGGAGTGTCATGGCATGCGTGGGAGCATCCACTGGGGGATTGGTCACTGAGTATTTTGGGATCAATATGTGCTTTCTGATTGATAGCGTGACATATCTTTTGAGTGCATTCTTTGTGTGGAGGATACGAGGGGGGTATATTGCTGTCAAAACCTCGGATGAATCTACTGCAGCAATGGCTCCAACAGAAGAAACCACAAACGCAGCAAAGTGCAGTGCAGATGATTCAACACATTTGATATCAATGTCAGAAGCTCTGAAGATGACATTTGATGGGTTCACCTATTTGAAATTGAAACATTGGGGTGCGTTCGTCTTCTTAAGGGATGTGCTGGACTGATTTACGGTGCTGCTGAGATACTAAACGTTGCATTTTCCGAAAGGAACAGAGGAACTAATGATACAGGCACTGACATCAATCTAGAGGGTAGCAGTGGAAGGCTAGGTGTCATTTTTGCAAGCGTTGGAGTAGGTTGCTTCATTGGCCCCATCATCAGTGAAAGGCTAACAGACATGGAGAAGCCAAGATCACTTGAGAATGCTTGTTTAGTGTCGTACGCATTGATGGCTATGGGTTATTTTGGTTTAGCTCAGATTGAAGGTTTCATATCAGTATGCTTGTCCAGTTCCATCAGAGCGGCAGGTTCTAGTATTGTTTGGATCTACTCATCACTACTGTTGCAGGTAAGAACATACATTAGATGTGGTAACTATTCTGCTGCACCTGCCGAGATCTCAGCTTTCTTTCTTCAACTCCTGCAGAAATTCTGTTCAAACAATATGTTAGGTAGAGTTATGGCTTTAGATTATGCCTTGGCGACTCTCAGTGAAGCAATTGCTGCAATGGCTGCAGGATTACTTCAGGACGATGCCGAATTGACGCCGGAGAGTGTATCATTCATCATGGCTCTAATCGCAGTTATTACCTTGTTCATGTGGGCACTGTACTTTTGCCGAGTACAAAGTACACACTAAACACAATCATCATGCTAGAAAAAAAATGCCGAGCTCTGTAATATTTTCCTCAATAGTTTTTGACGCAGCAGAAGCTTCATTGTTGCCATCACTGATTCCAAGCGACGTTAGAGTTTCTTTGATCTTCACCACCTCGATGATGACTTCTGTCGGATTGAAACTTAACAATAAAAACCATCTTCATCAAAACCAAAAGCCCTTTCTATAATTTCATGTACTTGTGTTTCATTTAGACCTCATAACGGGAGGTTTCCTCTAACAATTACTCGTTCGGTAAAATAGACATCAACAGTAACCACATCTCTGAGAGAAACGACTCTTACTGGCGGCGGGTAAATCCAGCTGATTGAGACGCCGGGAATTCCCAAAGACAATGTAGTGATATCATCAATAGTTGTTGTGTGATTAACGGAAATACACCACATATGCTTCTGAATCCCGTCGAAGTCCAAGGTAGCTCTTCTTCCATTGCTCAATTTGCCGAAAAATGTTTGTCCGTGATGGCTTAGTGAAACTTCATTAGCCCAGTAATTGACATGCAATATATCATAAAATTGTCGCTTGAGGTCATTGTTGTGCTCAAGCTGACTCTTGTCATTGTCATCCCCGAGTGCTTCAATCATCTTCTGACGAAATTCATTGTCATTGCTGTCATTTGAATTGTCCTGTTCTCGTTTAGAATCTGTAAGCCGAAGGCGGTTGAGATTGTATTCTAGTGCCCTACTACCTATTCATACAGAGGTTGGCGTGAATAATGCATCATGGCTATTGAGATGTGTACCACGAGTGATGTATCTCTTCATCTCCTTTCGTCCAAAAGAACCAGTTAAAAACTGACGCAGATCATTCTCGCTAAGGTGGGTGATTCTCCCAGTTACAGAAAATAAGGATAACGCAGAGTCATGCTTAGATCACAAGATGCAGATGTTGAAGTGTCGAGAATCAGCCAAACCAAGTTGGTGTGAAAGCCCAGCCCTAATGTTTGATTCGCAACCAAGAGTTCGCATTCTCCAACGTCTGACAAGGGTACAGAAGGAAACCCAGTGAATTCAAATTCACCCCATTCAATGTATTCACATCCATCAAATGTCGTGGCGCTGTGAAGGACCTGATTTTCGTCTGGCAGAGAAATCATTGCATTGTTAATGTCAAACCGACGAATCTGCTTTGCAAAGCTAAGCTCAATCTTGTTCATCACGTCATAGATACAAGAGTAGCGTGCAATGACAGCCTCATAGGAAGCTGATTCAACCGCCATTTCACACATGAGGCGTTTGTAAAATACTTCCCCAGCAAACCTGCGTATCTCTTGTGAACTATCGTAGCATTCTCATCAGTGAAGTGTCTGCGCAAATTAGGGCCTGCTGCACAGGATCAGGAGAGATCAGGCTGTTATTTTTTGCCAGGTAGGCTTGATTACATAAGACTAGTGATATGTCTTACATACATAGGTTCTTATGTATGTCGTGTCTATTTGGCGCGCCGGTGTCAAGCTCTCTGTACCTATGACACTACGAGTTAGATTTGTTTGCTCATCATATTCTACTTTGAATTTAGAATTGATAAAATTTCCGAAAGGTTTTCTCTCTGCCGATCAATCGTTCTCATTGTCTCTTTCGAACACACCCAACAGCAATACAGAACGACGTTTGATCAGACAGAGATTTTGAGCTTTACAGCGGTAAGAACCCAATCCATACACTATCTATCACTGATAAAACTGATGCAGACTCTATTCGATCAACCGATCGACCGATTTCACCACTTAATTGATCTGACGATTTGATTTGAATGATTTGAATTGAGTTGTCAAACTGCTCTGAATGAATTGCCTGATCGCGCTTCAAAAGAACTGCATGGGCCGAATGATCGGAGAGACAAAACAGACTGAAAGTCAATAAACGGCGACGTAACATCGTCTCATTAATGCGATTACTGCATAGCACCACTCGCTCCCTGGAACCGATTTAAAAACACAGCGCCAAAGCACGCTAACTATTGCAATCACTGAACTGAAACCATCGAACTGAAACCACTGAATTGAAACCATTGAACTGAAACCATTGAAACCATTGAAACCACTGAACTGAAACCACCGAATTGATACCATCGAATTGAAACCAAATTGTAACCACTGAATTGAAACCAAAAATGAAACCATTGACACCACTCTAACCTCCACCATTACCCACCATTGCAAACAGAACGATGAACCTCTACACTAAGAGTATAACCCCAGCTAACGACTGGGATGGAGATGACCTTGCCCTATTAGGCGTCAACAGAAAGCAACTCACGACGGGCCTCCTTGAGAACAAGAGCTGCGCTGCCCTGGCCCTCATCCGAAACGACGGCGAGATACAATTTGTCTTTGCACCCACTCTTGTTGATAAAGTCAATGAAGACGACTCTGTATCAAAAAATGCCCTCATCATTGGCAACGCCGTCGATGACACCAAATACCTGCAACCCGTGACAACCAAAAGCTCTGTGCTCGACATGGCAGTGGCCTTCATCAAAAAAGACACCGCCCATCCCATCTTCAAGCTCCATAAGCCGATTCCGCCACACCATCTGGATGATACAGCTCTGGCCGGCAAGAAGGACATCATTGCGATCTATGTTCCAGTAGCAGCACCATTGCAATTCCAGTCAAGCATCCCGTACGGCA
>JALLPI010001089.1:0-12115 GCA_036939935.1 Cyclotella atomus
AATATCTTGGGGTGGTGAGGGTTAGAGGAAGAGGATGCAAAACGGCACTGCGTCGGTAAGTGTTGTGACGCGATGCAAGAAAGCGGTGACACAGGAGTCACAACTCTAGAAGTACGCAGGTTACGTCGTTGTCCCTTTATGTTTTTTACGAGTCATGGGTTCACCATTGGATTGATGAGGTTGGGATTAGGAGAGGGGATGTTGCTTGTAATCTACCAAAGATGTTAGAGAGCGAGGAATTTATGGGAGAGATGGCGTTGTTGCTAGAGAACAGTGTCTTGTGTGATTGGATTCAGATGATTGGTGTCAGAAGAAAGAGGCTCGCAAAGCCTGGGATCGCCGATATTATGAAAAGAAAAGAGCAGCGAAGCCAACTACTGCAAAGCTCAAGGTTGTACAGCCCAAGGTTGTAAAGCCAAAACCAACAGTTGATCGCAATGTGCGTGATTGTCGGTATTATCAAAATAAGAAAGCACGTCGGGAGAAACTTAGCGTGGAGACTGATGTCATGACTACTGGTGAGATTAAAGTACTGTCCGGGGTTGCTACAGGGGGTAATGATTTAGTGCATTGCAATGTTGATGAATTAAATAGTGCTGCTGTTGAGTCTGCTGGGGTGGCAGCCAGAGTTTTTGAACGACATGATGCTGATAGTGCTCATGATGACGTTAATGAGGATGACCCTGCCGAGTCGATAGACGATGATACCAAAGCTATACTAGAATGCCAAAAAAGATCTTCCAGCTATGACTCTTTTGACAGCAGCCCCAACAACGTCAAGGATGATGATGATGACGACTATAACGATGCCATTGTATGAACAACTCACATTGAGACACTTGTGTTACCTACATATTTCTTTGCCTGATATTACCTGAAGTGAATTGTAGCATGAATTAAGTTGATGACTTCGTAGGAGACAGTATCACGTACTCTCTCTATTTCCAACTACTTTAACATTGTTTTGTGCCCGCGCGCAGGGCAAGATGAAACGCCCGGCGAAAGGCCATCTTCCTCCATTGTCGACGACACTGCTAGCTTCTGTCCATCGTCCATTTCCTTCCTCCCTTTCCTTCCTTTATGTCCACACAGCTCCCGCTCTCTAGAGTGGTTCTGTCTTTTCTCGTTTGGCCAGTCAGGGCAAAATGATGTGCTTGAAAATGCTAAGCCAATACCAAGACATCTTCTGATTTGCTGTTTAATTGATCTGAATTCATCATAAATCTCAAGTCTTAAGTATCTGTTGGGGTTGGGATGTGCCAACATGTGCACTATCCACAAGCCACAAGAAGACTAAGTACTTACTTGAAGACTTACTAAGAAACTTGAAGGAGAAGGAGAATTTTACCCTTGCCAGATCTAGTGAATTTATCTTTTTCTATCCCAGGTCTCAGGCAATAATTAGAGAAGAGAAAAACCGAGCTAGGGCAACCTCTGGCATGGCCTCACGATGAGTCTGACGGGTCGGGGGTCGGCTATCAAGTTAGAGGTCTTCAATTTTTGAATGCACAATGCTCACCCATTACTGCTCTGATGGCCAAAACAAGCAGGATCTTTACTCTCTGGGTCAATGGGAAGCCTCTGAAATATTGGCTATCAAGTTAGAGGCCTTTGTTGATGAGAACTGAATTTGGGCTCAAAAGATAGATTCACTATCACTAGATCTGGCAAGGGTAAACTTAGGGGTCATGTATTTTGTTGTTAAACTCTTTCACACAATGTGCGTGGGGGCACTATGTACTAGTACTAATACTATTTAGAGCAAACTGACTTTGGGTCCAGCGAAGATCCAAAGACATCAACTTCCACATTGAACAATTCATCCAAAAATAGTCTTCACCTACCTATCATAATTTTCCATGTTGCCTCAAAAATTCCCAGTCAGGGCATCTCATCTAAATGACCAGGAGCAGAGCTGGAACTATCACTATCACCACCAGTATCAGCATACCTACAGAGCTAAGGTGTTCTTGTGGTGCTCATTAAGAACATTGCAGAAAACTAAAGAAAGGGAATGCTGCCTTCTCTCTTAATTCTCTCTCTTCTCAGACTCCACCTTTCGCGCCACAACTGCCGACTGCCCTGCCACTATTATTTGCAAGTTCACGGCAATTCACAGCAACTAGTCCATTGGAAGGAGTTGATGATCTTGCTTGACAGTTGACACCTCTCTTACACAACTTCTAACCAATAGTCGCTCTAAGATGGGCGATCGAATGATTGGGAGGTTCACCGAGTCGGCACTCTTGGCCAAGGCAAAGGAAGTCGTCGAGGAAAAATCCAAGGCATCTTCGATCTTTGATGAGGATGCTGAGAAGGCTCTTCCGCGGTTCAAGATGTCTGGTGAGTCTAGTGCGCAATATGGTTTGTGCCCCTGATTTGCGGCATCCTTATGCACATCAACTAATTTTGATCCTGATCAATCTATAGAACTCAAACTTGGTAAAGTGCTAGGCCGCGGTGGCTTCTGTATCGTCAGCGAAATTGCACAATTCAATCTCCAGCCCAATTCTCCGCTCGACAAGCATGCCAATGGCCACGACGGTTTGATCGACGAAGAAGAGGACGAATTCGGAGAACTCCGTTACGATGGCGTGGTAGTTCAAGATCGTTCCTTTATGAATCGCCGATGTCTACGCAAGGGCAAGTTTGCAAGGTATGCCATCAAGACTTTGAGCGAAGAGTGCCTTAATGATCCCGAGAGGTATGTTGGAGGAGTAATTGATTTGGCTGTTGAGAGTCGATTCTTGTCTGTGATTCGCCATCCTAATATTATCAAGATGCGGGCTATTTCGGACGGAAATATGTATGATAGGGGCTTCTTTGTGGTCTTGGATAGGTTGTATGAAACATTGACTCTAAAGATTGCGGATTGGAAAAAGAAAGAAGCCAAATCTAAGGGAATGGGCAAGTTGATGGATATGAAAGGGAAGAAGAAGAAAAAGGTCTTCACTGAAAGGTTACTTTGCGTTTATGATCTAAGTACAGCTTTGGAGTATCTCCATAGCCATAGGTGAGAACTATCGTGAATTGTTGCGTCATGAAACATGTTCTAACTTGATTTGTCTCTTTTTAGGATCATTTACCGTGACTTGGTATGCGAATCGAGTTTGTCTTTATGATTCGCTCTTGACAACGTCTCATAATATTGCATTAATGCTTTAGAAACCAGACAATATTGGGTTTGATGTTCGCGGGGATGTCAAGATTTTGTAAGTACTCCATGCTCATATGATTGTATGATTATATGATTATATGCAGGGGATCTAGAATCTCACACAATTAACTTTATCATATTCATTTTAGTGACTTTGGGCTAGCACGTGAGGTTAGTAGAACATAAGCCTTCGCTCGTTAGATAGTGCACATATTCACATGACTAACTTTATTCAACTCTTAAAGTTTCCACCCGACAACATGCTAGTCGGTGGAACATACCAAATGTCAGGAAAGACTGGATCTCTTCGCTACATGGTAAGATGCATGACAATATACCGATACGCAGTTAGAACACATGCGCAATATTAACGAACCTCTTCATGATTTAGGCACCTGAGGTAGCACTCGAAGGACCTTACAATGAAACCGTTGATGTATATTCCTTGGCTATCATGGCTTGGCAGATCTTCTCAATGACAACACCATTCTCAGGTTATTCGATTGCCATGCATAATGATTTGGTAATCACAAAGGGATACCGCCCTAAATTGGATCCGAAGTGGGGTTCGACGATTAACAACCTCCTTACCATATCTTGGTCAAAAAATATTCAAGACCGCCCTAAGATGAAAGAAGTGACGAAGATGCTCAGGGAGGAAGTGAATAAACACGAGGATGACATCGAAGATTTTGGACAGATTGATGCATCTAGCAGAACTATTAACTCGGATGTTTAGTGAGGAGAGGCAGTAGATGTTGCCTTGTGTGTTAGTGGGCGTCTTCAGTTATAGCCTTGAAAATAATGACTTCAGACATGTGGACTCACCAGTTTTCTGTTGTTGACGCGAATGAGGTTCAACGCGCCCTTTGCAAGGTTTGAGTGTAATGATAAATGGAGAAGAATAGTCAAAAATGTTATGTTTATGTAGATTTCTGCTCTATGTATGGGTCTACTCAATTTAATCAGTCAAACAATACACATGTCAATCAAAAGCAGTATGGTATTATGAAGGTGTGCACATTGGTCAATCAACTTTTTTCGAGTGGCAGCTTCAAGTTCAACATTTTCATTTCATGTATCAGTTTTGTTTCGGACCCTCGCCTTCACGTTTGGGATTTGAATACATATGTGCAGATGC
The DNA here is from genome assembly GCA_036939935.1 of Cyclotella atomus. Taxonomy (NCBI): domain Eukaryota; phylum Bacillariophyta; class Thalassiosirophyceae; order Thalassiosirales; family Thalassiosiraceae; genus Cyclotella; species Cyclotella atomus. The sequence continues at coordinate 4,299 of JALLPI010001089.1, forward strand.
ATTATCCATTTGACTTCCAGCCCTTTCACCCGAAGACGTAACACTACTCTTTCTACTGCCAAGGAAATGTCCTGAAGGAATGTGACCAATGTTTTCGAATGAAAGCCCTCGGTTTGGAGGTGTGACATGAGGGGAAGGAAACGGATCATTAGGTGATGTATACGGCAGCTCCAGCCACTGTGTTGTGTGTTTGTTTGGTAGAGAAGCTTCTTTCGCTTGCTCCTCATCGTGGTCGAATGGGTTGGTAAAGTCTCCGGTGTCGAGTTCACTCTCTGAGAATGAAAGAGAATGCTCCCGCTTCAACTTATTTTGTTTAGACACTTCAGCTCGATTATTGGTTGGAACAGGCGACAGAAAGCTATAAGGATCGAATTGCTCATATTGCATCGCATATGGGGAAGCTGGTGCTTGAGCATATAAGCTTGGTAACGAATCTATTCCGGTAAACGACGTCATTCTTGGCTTCAATACAAGAGGTGTTGGAGGTATTGCACTAGCGACATCTGACATCGAAGCATGATAATCGAACATATTAACCAGCGGGTGGGCATTCAGAGGTTTTGGAACGTCGAAGCGATTGTCATTGCTTGCAATGCCAGCATAGCCTTCGTGTGCAGCAGGATGTCCCATGTTCGAGAAAATGGGACTATTTTTGTAGCTTTGCAAATGATTATGGTTGAATACTGAATCATAGTTGTCAACATCTAGGCGAATGTCGCCGCCAGCTGCTGCGGCCGCTGAGTTGTCATTGTAGTAAGGTGGGGATATATCCAAATCCGCTGCCATCGTTGATCTGTGGTATGCCGCTTCTGGTGACTCTGTCTTTCTACGCTTGGAACTCCTTGTCTTATACATGCAATCGGCTTCGGTCTTCTTAGATCCTGGTGCGCTATTTCTTCGTTGTGATGAACGTTGCGACTTTCGTGTCTTTCCGTGAGCGGCCCTGAAGGCAGGAGCTCCTTCTCTTAGAGCTTGGCTGATCTTGGCCAAAGCCTTTGTATCATCCACCTCAGACCAGTATTCTTCATCATCAATTATGCCGCCACTCGTACCTGGAGCATCTATTTTATGGAGGAATCGACCTGGTGGTTTGAGTGACTTCACACGCCGGAAAATTTCTGATGTGATTCGAGTCTTTGCACTCTTAGTATCTGCCAGGTTGTAACTCTCTCTGCGCTCCTGTATCCATCTCCTGAATACAACATTTCCTGTGTGGGCATTGATAGATCCTCCTCTACCGCAGAGTACGTCGTTTGGGTGGGGCATCATTACATTCTCGGTTGCCGCTTCATCATCCTTCACTGAAGATGGCGCACGTACGTACCCACTTTTAAGTGTTTCGTCCACCGGGTTCTTTGAAATGCGGTCACCTGAACTCTTAGGGATGGTGTTGTTTGTTTTTCTTTGCATCAACATATTATTATCGCTGGCGCTCGAGTCTTCGCTTTTTTGATCCTGGCTGGTTATCTTCTGTGATTGTGCTCGACGACGAGATTGCTGCGATTGCAGGTTGCTATTCATGTTCAGTGCATTCATAATGGTTTTATGTAAGACTTCTATCCCACTTTTTCGATGGTCTTGCTTGCCTTGCTTGTGAATAATAATGATGGAGGCAGGCATCATGATCAGTCGTGGTCTTGATGACACAGTATTCTCATTGGTGATGAATTTCATTTGGTGTTCGCTCTGATTTTACCTTTATGCTTCAATGTATTTTGTAGCAAGCAAAAAGCCAAAGCCCATCACATTCTTTACCGATCACGAAGCTTGATGAAGCAAACATTTAAAGTTCCCATGCTCTTTTCTTTCGTGTCATCTCGTTCATTTGGGTGCCTCGGTCCTCATTCTTCTGCTGCGTTTTCCACATTGTCGGCCAGCGTGGCTTCAAAACTAAAAGATCCATCACTGGTAGAGAGTAGTGGCAGGGGTGCAGGTGAAACGTTCAATTTATTTGATCCTGGTGCATCTGCACAACAGTTTGAAGATGGGAGTGCTGTGATTGCACAAGTGGGACGTATGGGGCGCGATGATACTAGAATTGTGAGTTAGGTGTGCATTTGGTGTTATCAAGAGATTATGTGAATGTTATGATCTCTACTAATGCTTACAAAAATATCTTTCACCAAATAATAGGCAATAGATCGGGCAAACGAGGCTTTAAGTGGTTGGAAAGATGGAGTTACTGCGAGTTATAGGTCGTCAGTTCTCTCGAAATGGAGTTCACTCATAAAAGAAAATGCAGATGACATTGGTGAGTTTGGAATAGTAGTCCTGAGTCATTTTCACTTGCAATTCATACTATAGCCATGCATATTCATATGATATCGCGATGCCTTGCAGCAAAAATAATGACATTGGAATCTGGCAAACCGCTTTATGAATCAATTGGCGAAATAACCTACGGTACAAGCTTTCTTGACTACTATGCAGCTGAGGCTATCCGTCCAAGTGCTGCGGGAGGTGGCTTCATGGTCCCAAGTCCGTTTTCTCACCCCAATGGCGCCCCGCGTGGAAAAATTATGGCATTCAACGAAGCCGTGGGTGTGGTATCTCTCATTACTCCATGGAACTTTCCAATCGCCATGATTACTCGCAAAGTTGCCCCTGCATTGGGAGTTGGGTGCACTGTCGTTCTTAAACCGAGTGAACTAACACCACTGACGGCATTGACATTGCAGACATTAGCAAAACGAGCAGGTGTTCCCAATGGTGTTCTTGAGGTGATGTAAGTCATTCCTTCTGTGTCGAATGCATTTCTACAGCAGACTCTCATAAATAATCAAAGTACTGCCGACAAAGACGTAGATGCAGTAGGAGAGGAGCTATGTACGAACCAGTTAGTGAAGAAAATATCATTTACTGGATCCACACCAGTTGGTAAGCTGTTGATGAAACATTGTAGCGACAGTGTCAAGCGTTTATCACTCGAACTCGGTGGCAATGCATCATTTGTGGTATTTGAAGATGCAGGTAAGACCTATTGACATGATTGCTCGACTGTTTGCTCCTTGTGAACCCAACTTCACATAATATTTGTCATACATTTATAAACGCGAAGATATTGATGTGGCAATCAATGCTGCAATGGCGAGTAAATTTAGAAATGCGGGCCAGACATGTGTTTGTGCAGACAGATGTGAGATAAAATTCATTTGCATTACAATAATGCGTCTTGTGGCTTTCAAACACTCACTCGGCTCCACATCTTTTTAGTCACTATCCACAAGTCAATTGAAGATGAATTCGTATCGAAGCTACTGGAGAGAGTGAAAGTGCTTAATATAGGTCATGGGTTGAATGGAGTTGATATGGGACCATTGATTTCAAGCTCTTCAGTTGGAAAATTGACAAAACGAGTGGAAAGTGCATTGTTAGAAAACGCCAACTGTGTCATTGGAGGTGGTGCATTGTCAGATATTGGGCCTCACTTCTTTGAGCCAACAATTCTAACAAATGTTAGTCCTACTTCTTCAGTATTCAACGCTGAAAACTTCGGTCCTATTGTAGCAATTACTACGTTTGATACTGAAGAAGAAGCACTTATGATTGCAAATAACACCACTTCAGGCTTGGCATCGTACTTCTGTACTAAAGACATCAACCGGGTATTCCGTTTCTCTGCATCCCTCCAAAATGGAATAGTCGGTGTCAATGAAGGTATCATTAGCACAGCATCTGCTCCATTTGGAGGTGTAAAGGAAAGTGGTTTGGGTAGAGAAGGAAGTGCACTTGGGATCAGTGAATACCTAGAGACCAAGTATGTGTATCTAAATGTCTAACAAACACCATAAGCATCAGCATTTTGCTGATAATACAAATACTTAATTGGAAGCCAAGAATTTGTGACAACCCTTTTACTGCAACACGTGTCCATTTCAGCTGCAGCCAAAGTTTGCTGTCTGCCAAACTTTACTTTCACTAGCATTCACTTCATTCGCAACACATGTATGTTCTAGGGACAATGATGCAGCTCGAAATAACAAAAAGTAGGTGGAACAAACCATAAAGGGCAATGAGATTTGACATTAATACTTAAAGTTTACTGATTGGTCAACATTCAGCATGAGCCAGTTAAGCAAAGGTAGTTTTCCAAACCTGAGGAGCCAAAGCTTCCAATGCTTTTGCAACTGCATCCTGAATCTCTTCAGTTGGGGCAATAGCTAGCATCAGTCCACCACGTCCAGTACCGCTCATCTTTGCACCAATCGCACCAGCTGATCTAGCAGCAGCCACTAGATCATCGAGTTCCTTACAACTTACAGTGAGTTCTTGAAGCAGAGCATGATTTTGATCCATTAACTTCCCAACTGTGACCAAATCTCCATCTTCAATAGCTTTTTGCCCGTCGTCAACTAAAACTTTGTACTGCTCCAACAAATTGGAAAACCATGCCTCATCTGCTTCTTTCTTTGCCTTAACATCACCAACCACCTTGGTAGTACTAGCCGTGATTCCAGTAGAGGCATACACAATTCGTATCGGTGAAGGTAACGACTTCTTTTCAAATATAGGTGCACCATCTGTCCTCTGAAAACGTAACAAACCACCAAAAGTTGCGGCTGTATTATCAATGCCCGAAGGCGTACCATGGTAACCCTTTTCACCTTCATAACCCGCAGCGTTGATTTCATCTTCGGTCATGGACCGAGACTCTGCGTGATTCACAGCACGTGCTAAACTAACTACCTGAGCGGCTGATGCACCGATACCACTGGCGCAGCAAAGATCGCCACCAAATGTGAGTTTTATCCCCCGCTTTTTTGTGTCAACGCCCAAATGATTCAACGTTAGATTGATAGCTTCCATCCCCTCATCATACTTTTGCTGTTTGTAATTGGGCACCGCTGGACGATTGTCCACGACTTCGAGTCCTGGCTCATCGAGGTATTGCAGTTCACAGTCTGTGTAGGCTGATACGGCTCCTACCAAAGCAGGGACTTTGTAGACGACAAAGTGCTCTCCGAAGAGGATGAGTTTGCCAAAGGCTCGGGTCTTGTCGGATGGGAAGGGGTCTGTCATTGTTACTTTTGCAGCGACGTGCTGAGAAATCTTCTGGGAGAAAAATGACCAGAAATATCTTCATTTGATTTCCCGCCAGGGTTGTAAATTGGCCGCGCCTTTGCTCTGTTGAACCTACCTTTGTTTACTATTCATTAGACATAAATTATGTCGATTTGCCGACTTGGCGCTAAACCATTATCCTCTCTCTCTAGATTCGCTAATCGCCATCGCCATCTCTTCCTTCCTCCTGACCGTGTGCGATGCGGCAGCCCACATCCCGAGCATACAAATAATCAACAATTAGTATGTCCAGTACACTTGGCGATCTTGTTAGGTCTTTCAATCTATCATTGGTCACATCTCCTCCGCCAAGCACCGAGCTAACTGGAAATGACGTCTGCTATCTCGGGCCCAATGGCGAAAATGACAAAGATAACCTTGTTTACTGCAAAGATTTGCCTGATGGTATGCGAGGAATGGTAGGCAGTTGGTACCTCGATCCCGAACGACATGTAATCGAATACTTTGCCTTTGTAGCGGTGTCTATAGCGATTATTTCGGCAATCCTCCCTAAACTCACGCGTTATCCACAAAGAGATGCAGGGAAACTGACCCCACCGATGTCCATCAAAGTTATGACTTCCTTAATTTACACTCGCCAACTGTATTACAAAATCAATGGCTATCCAGGAAAGATTTTGATGATGGGGATGCCCTGTAATGTACTCTGGACAATGTGGGCTATATTGTGTTTCTGGCCAAAACTTAGTGCTCAGACAATGCACGTGATGTATCAATTAATAGTGCCCTATTCCAGTTTGGCCATTGTTGCGATTGCTACTCCTGATACATCTGGTGAGTTGTGTGATAGATGTACAAACTTTTCTCTACCCATTTGAATACTTGACTAACAAACGATGTTATGTACCTCTCCTAGATTTAGTCATGTGGATGGAGGTGCCTTTCTTCTTTTTGATGCATTATGCACTGATTGTGTTTCCCATTTATCTTATCAAAATTGGACACATCTCCGTCTTGCCACTCGACAATGCCAAGGATAGCATCATGTCTAACTTTATGAAGATTTGGGTACTAGCGTGCGCATACTTTGCTCTGTTTTACTTTGGAGTTGGAGTTCCTCTTTCATTATGGAGTGGTCTGAACTTGAATTACATGTTGCATCCACCACCAAACCCAGGGGACATGGTTAGCGGTCCGAATTTTCGATTGCAATCTACACTGGCATGTGCGGCTGTTTTCTTTTTTCTTCGGTTCTTGATGACTGTTTTAGAATTCATTGGACGAGGCAAGACAAAAGCAAAGAAAGTATAATATGCAAGATGGCCAATTGAGCAACAATTCAATATGAACTGACACAAATGCTCGTAGACAAAGAATCTGTGAAGTTTCTTAGCCCAATTACCAGTGACGGAGAACCAGAAACTCAAAAAAGTGGGGATTATAAGGCTTAGCATGAAGTCGAACTGTCTTCTAATTATTTACAAAACCTACTTGAGTCCTTACTTTCTTGCATTAGTTCAGTATGAAGGTCAACTATGGAAAAATGGGTACGCCACTTCGTATCGATGCAAACCGCACCATTATAAATGTCATCCCACCGACTATTGCCAGATTCACAATGGCCCATGAAAGAAGCAGTGAGAGACATCTATTTATAATCGGGAATCTTTCTCTCAGTGGAGAGAAATACGCTAAGTGCCCGACAGGAGGCAATGAAAGAATAATACAGTCAGTAAACTGTCATTAAGCATTTCAAACAGTAGTAAAATGTACAATATCAATGACATGATCATTACTCACCTGCTGTAACAACAAGCTTGCGGTAGTTGAAGAACCATGGGATTGTTGCAGCCACTCTCAAAGGCAAGCACGGGCCTCCGAAGAACATATCAAGTGTTGCTTTGGTTTGTAAGAATGTTGGCCACGCAGCTATTGGGGATGCTCCTGTAGCAATAGCAGTTTTGTACCATGCTGCCGAGAAAGCCATTCCACTCATCAGATTTGCAATAAAGTTATACGACAGTACAATTATTGCACCGAGATATACGAGGACAGCAAATGCCTCACGCTGTTCTTCAAATGTCATGTTATTTGTCCAGAAAAAGTTTAGTAGCTCAACCAACTCATGTATGTTTGCATCACGCAAAAGGCTCAATGTCTTTTCTGAATAGGTCATGATTTTAGTAGAGGATGACGCCACGGTGTTGACCACTCCTTTAGTCAAATCCTTGATTTCCACAAGATGATGTTGGTATGAGCATTAGCTGAGACTTCCTCTAGCGCAAAAGTGATGTTGAATACTCACCCCAAACTTGTACTCTTCATTTCCTGTGATGGATTTTACTGCAGACTCAAATGAACCAGTGCCCGTTGACAACACTTTCTTGCTGATATCACCAAAGTGATAATCTTCATCTTTCGTCACAGTGCGGACCGCACCCTCGATCGTCTTGGTTGAAGCAGTTGCAGCAGATTTAGCTAGATCACCAAATTTATAGTTCTTGTTGCGCGTGACTTTACGAACAGTTCGTTCAAACAGATTCGCATTGTTAGTATCATCTTCATCATTGGTTGATGTCAATCTGGGAGAATGTAAGCCTCGAAATGGATTACTGATGCGACTTGGAGCTTTTTGACCGCATACAACGTACGACAATGTAGGGTAGGCGAGCTGCAAAAGAAATAGAGCTACGGTCGGTAGAGACTTCATAGGGAGTAGGAGGACGAGAGGAAGAGGGAAGGTACTAACAAGAAGTTTTGTCGGATACGTGTCGGATACTAAAGATATACCTTGT
>JALLPI010001090.1:564-12708 GCA_036939935.1 Cyclotella atomus
GACCGTTAATGACCCAAGCTCCCGCTCTCTCAACCGGCCTACGTATTCCTATGTGATAGGTCGGTACGATCTTTCATCGCCAGATATCAATCTTTCAACGCATGACACCAAAGATCCAAAGACATTGTTGTAGGAGGTGACGTCACACAGAATGTCATAGTGACGCGGCTACTACACACTCCCCCACTTTGTGGGGTTTGGGGTTTACTTCCCAATTAACTTGTGCCAACCTAATCCTACTAATTGCTAATGATTTACGAGTGGTAACAAACCGTTCTGTGTTTGAAATTGAAATAATGTACATTATTTTGACCACACACAATTTAATCTGATGTAGAAGTGCATATTATCTTCACTGTCTGCCTGAAATTGAAATTGCATTATACAAATGCAGGCGCTTTTCACCCATCACCCGTGTCATGCTTCCCACCACTTTCAGCACCCCTTAAGTAGGCTTACTTTGCTAGGAGAAAAATACTATGAGAGGGGTTCATGTGTTAATCAAAAATGCCTGTCTCTCTCTCCAGTGCTTGGAAAAACACTCCCCAAGCATAAACCTGTTCGCCGTGGAAAAACGCAAAATCCGGCTCAGACGGTTTGAAATTTCAAATCGTCTAATTGAGGCTGGTCAATTTCGACAGGCCCAGGCAGAAACCATGAAAAGTTTGGCCGAGGCAGCGTTATTCTGGAGGCAGTGTTTTTCCGAGCACTGGCTCTCTCTCTCTCTCTCTAGAGAGCTTTGAAGTGAAAACAGTGTAAAAATTAAAAACCAACAAGGGCTGTTAGGAAAGGGAGAAAAAAGGTTCATTTTGTGGTCTACAAACAGCCCTAGGAGAAGTTCTTGAGATTTCTGTTCCAAGTAAACCACCGAGATGCGACCCTTTACAAGACTATTTTCATACAAATTCCTACGTCCAGAAAGCAGGATTTCTTACCTCCAATCTCGACCAGGATATTTTACCTTTATAGACCGTGCTTTTTACATGGTAACTAGTAGGTCATCAAGCCAATGCTCAAAAAGATTTTCGTACAGCAACAACGTTCGCTCATAATAAAGCTCGTGCTCGCTCGGCTCCACCTACACCCTCAACAACAAAACAACAACCATGGCTGATCAACTCACCGAAGAGCAAATTGCTGAATTCAAGGAGGCCTTCTCCCTTTTCGATAAGGACGGCGATGGTAAGTTCTGAAACGTGGGTTGCGGGGAAATTTGGCGAGGGTGAACGAGCGGCGGCGAAATAAATAATGAAGACGGCCTCTTGGCCGGCTTGATGGTGCCCCTGGCTTGGTGCCGGGGGTTGATCTTACTTGTTGAGGGGCAGGGAAGTGGGGGGAAAGTCGTTATTTTGTTAGGGGGTGGGATCCAAGTCAGGAGGATTTCACATTATGTGGCTGTAATATTACTTAATCCATCGAGGCTAATCCCGCTGCCACATCTTAATCACAGGCACCATCACCACCAAAGAGCTTGGAACTGTTATGAGATCATTGGGACAAAACCCCACTGAGGCCGAGCTCATGGATATGATCAATGAGGTGAGTTGACACACATCGGGTGCAAAATAATTGTCACCTGGGATCAGATTTTACCAACACCTTCTCCCCCTCCCTCTCCCACAGATTGACTCAGACGGAAACGGTACCATTGATTTCCCCGAGTTCCTCACCATGATGGCCCGCAAGATGAAGGACACCGACAGTGAAGAAGAAATCCTTGAGGCATTCAAGGTTTTCGATAAGGACGGAAATGGCTTCATCTCAGCCGCCGAGCTGCGTCACATCATGACCAACTTGGGGGAGAAGCTTACCGACGAGGAAGTTGATGAGATGATTCGTGAGGCAGACATTGATGGTGAGTTTTGCTCATGCCCTTGTAGATCCTGTATAGTTTTGCTTTTGCTGATGCTAACATGTACTCTCTCCCCCCTTCTCAGGCGATGGTCAAATCAACTACGAAGAATTCGTCAAGATGATGATGTCCAAGTAAATCTTTAGTCATGTTTATGTGAGCGTTGTGTGTACGGGATTCTTGGTCTGCGTAGTAGACGCATGCAGTTTGAAATAATGTTGGTTATCCCAAGGGTACAAGAAAGCATGACTAGCTTGCTGCCTGGATATGCTTTATTAAAACTAGATGATATCTGATGTACAGGAACTGCATAGTACTCTCTTGTAGATATTGTATTTAAACCCCATCAGGCAGGCAGTGCCTCAAGATAGATCACCCTCCAGAAATGTATGGCAAACTCCAGAATACCTTCGGCATTGCCCCCCCCTCCAATCTTTTATTGAAATTAATACTACTGTCAACAAGTTGTAATCCAAGTATGTAATCCGCCTCATTCTCTCTCCGCTTTCTCTTTCTAGAGAGCCTATCTTCTCTAGAGAGATTGATGTGGGGATGCCGACAACGCAAGAACTTGTGGTATTGGTAGTTGAGGGTAGGTACCGTAGGATAGAGTACCGTAAATACCTTACGCTTCCTCACGCCTTAACTCCTCCTCCCTGGCACTGGCCTCCTCCTCCGTCTTCTCTGTCCCCTCCTGGCCTCTTCCTCCGTCTTCTCTGTCCCCTCGTTTCTTGTTACGAAGCTTCAAAGATTCAATATTGATCAGGTGAGGAAAGCTGTGGCATCGAGAGGAGTGTTGTGTTTGGGCCGGTAATTGGTGAGGTACGGATGGAGAAAGTGAAAGATTCGATGATGAGAACCATAGGATAACTAAGCACTATGTTGGCAGCTCCAATGATCAAATTCATATCGCGCAACTCATGCTTTCTTTGCAAAATCACGCAGGCAAATAAATATGTGGCTTCATCTACCATCAGCGTTTGTCGGATCGGTTTTTGCCGGAACAGGCTTCTTGCTAATCCACCGTGAACTATCTCACAGGAGAAGATTAACAGCCAAGTGGGAGATCCAAGAATATGCGGAGGCACAATGGAGAGAGATCAGGAAAGGTGCTGCCGATTCAGCGGCTGATTCTTCTAAGGTAATTCTGAACAGTGGTTGATTTGTATGTATTAGCCATAATATTACCATGCAATGTCTCTATCTAACAACTTAAAATGTCAAATCTCTTATCCTTCATTGCAGAAAGTCATCGATGCAAACAATATGATGATGAATACAGATGAACTAACATCATCATGGAATAAGGGAGTTGCATCTCTACGTGATCTGACGAAGAAATAATTGTATTGGAAGGTTGATTTTTTTCCACGTGACAATTCATATTATGTTGGACAGGGCGGCTCACAATGATGATCAAAACCTATGCATGTATGTTATTACGGGATCTTTTCTTGGTCAGTTTAGGGTTAAGTTAAGCTTGCTGTCCAGTTAGATATTGTTGAAATCTATCGAGCACACCATCATCGTGATCACTCCAATATTGTGAATTTAATGTATCATTGTTACTGCAACCATTCATCAATGTGTCTATGCACTGCTTTTCAGTCGTTCCAACTCGATACTTTTTGTGGACAAAATATCTTGTTACGTCATCTATGGCTGATGGAGGGGTTTGTTGCCCAATCCACTTGTCAACTGCCTCCTGAATATCATTCACACTTCCCTTGCGAGGATTTGTAAGATTGCATGCTACTTCATAGACAAGGTTTTCTTCTCCAGAGGCACTGCACATCTGATATGGCAATGTTAATGCCTCTACACCCTCAATTCCGTAGCCTCTTGAGGCTATGTTTCTACCTCGTACAAATTGTGTCAATGTCTTTGCTTGAGCAAGGCCTACATTTGTCGACATGCGAATGTTGTAGTTCTCAACAAAGTGAAAAGGAGCTCCGATTGTACAATCACTCTTTTTAGATGCATCTGAATTTGGACTAGTTGAATCAGAGTTGAAAAAAGCTGTCTTTTCTTTCCGAACTTTGGCGAGAGATTTCCGATTTGGACATGCTAGACCGTAATAATGCACATTTACAAGCCCTCTTTCATTGATACCACTACCGATAGCCCTCGCTGCATCTGCTGCTGCCAATTGAGAAGGATGTAAACCTTTCTCACATATATCTCCAAGCATCACTGAATTACTCTCCTCTACAGGATATGTAACCATTGGCATGACAGAGACATGATCCACCAATCCTACAGAAGGATGTGCATTGGCACCTTGCGCTTCACTATCAACATCTATCTGATCAAACGAGTTCAGAATCAGATTGAGTGCTACATCTGCAACACAATCAGAATGCCCCGCCAAATGAAATGATGATCTTTTATATGGTACATCTGCAAATGCATGTATCACTGCTACAGTCGATTTCTCTTTGTGCCAGCATCGACCACCTTGATTTTCATTGCCAATTCCGCCATCATTAAACTCAGTAGAGGCACTGCCTTTCTCTCTAATGGACCGGCAGTGATCTTGAGCTGCCTTGAGCAGGTTTTGCAAGGTAGAATTTGTTGATGATGCAGACGAAATGTAAATGTTACACGCGACAAGTTGGGCTTCTGAATACGTCGACATTGCAGACGAAGAAGCAGTCATTGTTCTAAGAAATACTCTCATCAGGACGAAGTCAGGTGCAGAGTGTTATGCGCTGTTTATTACACAGAGCCAGCCATCGCCGCAATTGCCATCAAAAATTTATCAAGTGCCTAGTACCTGTCATCACACAGATTTTTCATAAATAGAACATGTACATTGCATGTACCTTTTACCTCGACAGAAAGGTAAATTTCCAATCTGATCATTGCTCTCCCCTACCTCTCTCCTCCCTCCCTGCTCTATCCAAAATGGGCGGCAATGGTCGTCGCAAAGGATGCCAAAGCAACAAAAAAGAAGGGCAACAAGAACAAGAAGAGCGGTGCTAACAGCAGGCCTAAGTTACGCTTCAAATATGGGCAGAGAGTTGAATGTGCAACTGGCGGCGATTGGGAGGTTGGGACAGGTGAGCATTGAGACTGTAGACTGTATGTAGATGTGATCGTTGATGTTTTCATTGATATGCCTAATTAGACCTAGATGAAGAACGAAGATATCTAAATTTTTATTATGTCTTATTGTACATCAGTTGTAAAGCTCTGGTACGACACTGAAATCAGTGGAGGCACATCAGCCAAACTTTGGGAAGATGGCGTTTTTCGACGTGGAGTACCAGGCTTCATTGCCCCATATCAGATGCCAATGGACTCCGGAGACCTACTATTTGCACCATACGATGATGATTACTACATCAGAGAATCAGATGCGCCACCAATGCCAATTGAGCACCATATGTTTCTACGTGTTGAAGTGAAAAAATGTAAATATGAGGATTGGCATTAGGTGAGGTCGTTGCTGCAACGAAGAACTGGGTAGAGAAAAGATATTCTCCATATTACATCAACTTAGATGATGGAACTTTCATTAACTTCTTTGGACCTGCCAGTTTCATTAGAAGAGCACCATTGCGTTTCAAGATAGGTGATAGAGTTAAAAATGGAAGATCTGCAACTGGAACAGTTGTGAAAGTCTGGCCACCAAGCGACTTCCTCGAAAAAGGGGGTGTCGTGCCTTACTCTGTTAGGTTAGATGATGGATATGAAGACGATGTACCATTTGACAGAGACGACTGGATCAGAGCCTCCGATTCACTTCAAATCGAGGTGAAATTTCGTCGCGGCGATCGAGTAGAATGCCAAGAGATCAAAGGTGGTGAATGGCGCTCAGGCACTGTCTTACAGGGCAATCCTGATTGGCTAGAGCGTGATTGTGCGCCTTACTTTATCAAGTTTGATGATGGCAAAGCAGAATTCTTTTGGGCCCCCAACATCAAAGCCAGTCAAACTGCCATTTCAACTGAAGAAAACCTGTGCTTGAGTGACGATGATTCACTCTTCGATCCTCCTCCACCTATGCCCGACTGTACCATTTGCTTTCTACCTCTACCTATTGATGATGGTGGATACACCAACCTAGAATGCTGTGGGGTAACAATCTGCAGTGGGTGTGATTACTCTCATTCCCAAGCAATGGGAAACGAGAAGACCTGCGCTTTTTGCAGATCTCCTTTTACAACTCGGGAAGAAAATCTTGATCGTATGTGGAAGCGAATCGAGCGAGGAGATGCTGAAAACACCTTTTGCATGGGCGTATTTCATCATTACGGTATGAATGGAATTCCAAAGGATGAGCCAAAAGCTTTTGAATTGTTCCTTCGAGCTGCGGATTTGGGTTCTCTGCGCGCATGTACAAACACGGCTTTGGCGTATTTGGATGGAATCGGTACAGAGCAGGATGAAGCGAAAGCGAAGATTTACTTTGAGAAGGGAGCAAAACTTGGTCAGGTCAAATCAAAACACCAACTAGGACAACTTGCCGCAGATCAAGACGACTGGCAGACAGCATTCAAACATTGGAAGATTTCGGCCTCTGCCGGATTCAAGCCTTCGTTAGATCAACTAAAAGACAATTACAATCAAGGGATGTTGGACAAAGACGAGTACGAAGAGGCGCTGCATGCCTGTGAAAAGTCAAGAGCTGAAGCTTCAAGTGTACAGAGAGAAATGGCGAAAAAAGCTAAGATCGAACGTGGGTACAGATTTGCAGAACTTGAGTGAAAGAAGCTGCCCATCCAATTATTCACTGTGATGATATATTTGAAACATTTGATTGAAAGGAGTTAACAATCTCCAAGATCCACATCGTACACACGAACATGCAAATCAAAGAAAAGATTCATAAAAGTAACTGTTTATGACTTCAAGTGGACAGCACAATAGCGTTCTTGCTCCAACGAGCTGGGAGTCTACCTATTTGAATAGATTCCTCATAGCCTTCTAACCCTCCTGTTATAGCCGAAAACTCTTCTGCAGTTAATCGTTCCGTCAATATATTCAAGATGTGCTGATTTAGGCAACCATCTACGCAGCACCTTTGAAATATCCCCGACAGTGTGTTCACTTTATGCTCTGAAGTTTCAGACAACTCAAGAATCGCGTGAACCATACTAGTGTAAGTTATAGAGTCTGCTTTTAAGCCTGCGGACTCTATAGAATTGAATGCAGAGGCTGCTATTTGTAATGATTTTCCTTTTCTTTCTGCAGTACCTTCGATGCCCGCACAAGCTTTGATTCTGATCACAGACAATAAAACAGTCAGATACACGATATTTGAAGCATTATGTGAGCATCATCAACAACTCACAAGATGTTAAACGATACAATGCACGGAGAACAACCAATCTTTTCCATATCTCGAATCAAAGACAGTACTAACATGTCTTTATCTGAATGATCACTAGTTGATACGAAATTCGCTAGTATGTTGAAATGAGTTGATTCAGGCTTCAACTGCTCGTTGCCATTTAAGTAGCCTTGAATGCATTCGTCAAACAATGCTCTAGCCCTATCCAATCGTTGTTGATTCGAGACATTACGAGTTGATCCCCACTGATGGGTGCAAAAATATATGAGATGATGCTACGTGAGATTTCAACCCAGCTAGCATACGATAAGTACTCACTGCAGAGATGGACAATGAATACGTTGTCGAGTCTGGAGAACATTTGCGATACCCTTGATTCGATAACCCGATCATTTTTCGTAACAAGGCTTCTGCCTGAGCACCACGTCCTTTGTACGCTGTTAAGAGTGTGTTTGCCATGACAATGTTTTTGTACTTGTCTTCTACCTCATCAAACAGCCGAGATGCGTCAGCTACTAGACCATTTTTGACGCACGCATCGATTGCAATTGATATTGTTTTAGCATCTGCCTTTGCTTGCAAATTACCATCTGTACATTGCTTGTTCATTTCTTCAAGCATTTCTAGAGCCTTCATCCCTCCATCGGGATGACCCACATAGGCTTTCATTACTGAGGTGAAGCTAATCACGTCGGGTCTAAGTTGCTTATTCCCTGTCAAATCATACATATGTATCATTCTATCAAGAACTCTTTCTGCACGATGAGCAGCGTCATTACCATATCGCCTTGACCAAGCATCAATCACTGAGGCAGAAACAGGTGATTTTGAATCATCACTGTGCATGGTTGTCTACATGAATGATCAGGTTCGAACGTACCTAAGTTGTATGCAATGTTAGAGAGCATATATTTCCTGTCCTTTCGCTCTTTGAGAAAGTATGTCTCCATTTTATCTAATGCAGCTTCTGCACGTTCAGCAGATGAATATTCCTCGTCGGCCTTTGACCACGCATTGATGACAGCACCAAAGCACTTGATTGGAATAAAAGCAAACGCTTGAGTTCAAGAGCAAATACAATTTCCTATCATCCATGCCAGCACGTAAGGAGTATCTTACCTCAGGCCTCGGCCGCAAATGATCTGCACCGCTCTCTTCGTAGAACGAAATCAAACGATCACACAACTGCTCACATTTTTTAGCGCCCTCAACACCTCTACCCGACTTTGATATTGCATCAATAACAGTGGTAAAATGCTGCGAGTTCACTTGAACATCGTCACCACGTTCAAACAGTTCAATCATCCAATCCAAAGCACGATTGGCATTTTCAGAGCCCCAACCAATGTTGCGCATTTCATTGCTTCCCCTATTCTTCCAATTCCTACCAAAATTCTTCTTTCCGCGCAATATACGATCCCCTTCAGTATACATTGTAAGTACTGTACTGAAACAAACTTCATTGGGCATGACTCCCTTCTTGACCATTTCTGTAACGATTTTCTCGGCACGCGCTGGATCGTTCATGTCATGGTTGGTCAGGAATCGCTTCTTTATAGCATTTATGACGATCGAGTAAGAGAATACGTCTGGCTTGATGTCATTGTTGCGAGGAAATTGATTTTGCAATGGTTGGTACTCATCACTTGGCTGTTCCATCTGTCTCAACAGAGCTTCCGCTTTTTCGACATCTCCTTTATTGGCGTAGAGATTCAGAATATTGTTGTATGAAATCTCATCGGGCAATGTGTATGCATTGCCGGAAGCCATGCGTTTAAACAGTTCTAATGCACAACATTCTGCATCAGGGCTTAAGGACCGAGACCAGCAGCTAAGAACATGGTTGTAAAGTCTTGTGGTTGGGACAATTTCGCGTCTAGCAAAGCTTAACCCCCTTGCATCCCGTTCCGGCAAACAGTCGTATAATTGAGTGATTTCTTCTAGTCGTTTCAAGATGACCTGAGCTCTTTTAGCTGCATTCTTTGGCGAACATTTGGGGTCACAGCGAGACCAACCCAATGCAATCATTTGGCAACAAATCTCAGTGTCTAAAGCCCTTTTCTTGGGATCTGTCACCGCAGGTGATGGTGGCACAAGTGCTCTTGCAACGCCTGATTTATCAACTGCTCTTTCAACCTCGCGCTTTATCACATCTAGTAACTTATTCATCAAATCGTCAACCAAGGATACTCCCTGGACTATTTGTTGAGGTGTTACTTGATGAGATGCACGTCCCCTTCCCCATAGTTTAGTCCATTCCATAACAAGTTCATTGGTGGTTCTATGCCATCTTGACAACAATTTTGAGTCTTCATCTTCAGATGGAAATGATTTGAGATGCTGGACAGTACGTTTCTCTAATGCAGAAAATGTATTGGATGATATAGACTGATTTCTAGGTGTAAAGTCACTGCCACTGCCATTGTATCTCAAGTTTGGTCTGTTGCTCTTTCCTTCATTTTTATAGGTTCTATCATTTCGATCTTTATGCCCAGCTCTCTTGTTAGTCGATGATTTCACATCAGGCTCGTAGTGCATGTCGTCTAGTAATGACTTGAACGTGAAGTTTCGTGTGGTGCATGATGTGGTTTTGGTGCAGCCATCAGTGGTTGTCGACGAGCTTAGAGTTGGAGGGCAGATGCAACGATTGCGCAGCAGAGGATGTCGGGCCTGAAGCGCCCGATGAAGTGATCTAGCTACTTGCCGCATGGCAGATATAGTATTGCTGCCGCTGTGGTGACAAATAATATCGTAGGATGTTCATGCAAGAGATAAGTTCATGCATAGAGTGATGATGGGATGGAGTGACGAATAAGTATTATTGTACCTTTCATGTTGAAAAGTCACGTTACTTTTCTACCTCATTTTTCACCTCTCTTTTCTTGCCATACTATGACGAGAAAAAAGAATCCCCAACGGCAGCGAAAACAAACAAGACAAAGCCAGCCGAAATCACTGCTGCATGCTTGCATTTTCATCAGCCCGCAGTGACCACTCGAAATGGCATGAAGGCAGCAAATTTGTACGCCGGCCTGCTAGCGATGGTCCACTCGTTTGAAAATGATGTAGGTACCAACAGGGGCTATTTCCAGGGAGTTTGAACATTGCCTTTGAAATCGAAACGAAGTATCAAAAGTTTGACGATGACACCAAACGGTTCTTTCGTCAATAACTCGTTCTGTAGCAGATATCGAAACTACCAAATCCAAGCAATACGATCTCACCAAAACTACAATGATACCCGAAGTTTTACCTCATCTGAAGGTCAGTTCTGTTATAGAATGGGAGGACATAATTCCATCAGCTACTAAATCTCGACTTTGTGATCTGGTTGATTGCAATCATGAAACAGTCAAATTTTTTCACCGTCGAATTGACTGCAGGTGCTTGAAGGATCTGTACTATGAGCTAAAGGATAAGACTCCAAGGACGAGCTTTTGCCCTGTCTGCTATGAGGTGAAAGAAATAAGTCTGTTGAAAGAATGTCAGTGCAAGCAAGTTCAGTACTGCTCAAAGGAGTGCGTTGCCAAATTTCGGCCTGAACATTAAAAGACAATGTCTGATTTATACTGAAGCAGCAGTAGGAATGGCCGATGACAACTTAATGGAGTTGGCAGAGGAAATCAAGATGATGCTCGCTGAACAAAGCCTGTAATCTTCGGAGTAAACTCTTTTTGCCTACATTGGGATACGCTGCATTAGTTATCGCCAAGACGCTTCCCAGAAAGATGTTCATCGGACTGGCGACTTGTGGTTTGATTGGATCGAATCATTGAAGATCAGATGGGTGATGGGTATGTAATCAAGCTCTCACTAACAACAATAATGCCAGGTACATTGCGACCATCAAACAACAAAATCATCAAGACCACACAGCATAAACCCCGCAATCTTTTCACACCTCGCCTCACACGCATCATACAATACCCCATCACCCTTACTCATCGACATACCCCCCGTCGCACCAACAAAAATCTCTGCGATTCCCACCGGTATTAACCCCCGTCTCTTTGCCTCCGCAACAAGTTTAGGAGCCGCACAATCTCCCACCCCTCCAGGAAGTTTACCCACGAATGCATCCGAAATTGAGCGTGTCTCTCCTCTAAAATTAGTCAAAAGATAATGGCTCTGTACCTCCTCCAATGCCAATTTTGCAAGGCTGGCCCGTTCCTTGACGAGGTCATCGATTTCCTCTTTTGCAGTTGTGACATCTTCGATCCGTTGAAACAATTGAGTGACCTCGTCCCTCAGTCGACAGTATATCGGGAGACTCTCGGGCGTTTTGCCAATAATGGGAGCCCATCCCGGTAAGTTCCATTGCCCTCCCAGTTTGCCTGCATAGGCCTTGAGTAGTACGGTGGAGGTGTCATTGGGAGAGTGTTGGCATAGCAAGACACCGAACATTTTGCCACGACGTTGGTAGAGTTGTTCAGTGGAGAGGGAGGGGTTCAAACCATCGTTATTATAGTTTGACGAGAGCTCGTCAATGTCAATCCTGCCGGTGGAGGTCATGCGCTGACGTAAATCGAATGCTGCTTGGATGGCGTCATCTGTTGTTGGGATGGAGTGGCGGGCGTTGCATCGTGTGCAATGACCGGAGAAGAGGGCTGAGTTCGTTTGCAAGAGAGAACAGCAGAGCAGTAGGAAGGATGAGTGGTAGATTGCCATTTGGCCAATGGCAGCCAATGGCATAAGAGCTCCAGGCCAATGCCATCGAGGCCGAAATTTTTATCGCTCGTTTCGCTTGTAAATGCTGCATGAAATAAAGGTACACATCAAACTTCATCGATTGATCATCGCAATCGCATGCTTGTAGCCGCAGCGGTATGCGATGCTCAACCATCCTCCTAAACATTCACATGTCAGCAAACTGGGACAAAATATCAAGAGCATAATATGGGGATGATGACTGCGTTTGACGAGGAAATTCTTGGGAAATTCAACCGCATGTCTTTTGATCCACAACTATACGTCGAAGATATATACCACGGAG
>JALLPI010001091.1:0-12117 GCA_036939935.1 Cyclotella atomus
GAGCACAGAGAGAAGAGCTGGTACAAACGACCAATATGTGTTCATTTGCCCAGTATCCAGTATCTCAGTACATTGTGTTACCTTTAGAGTTTGTCTTTTTATTGTAAATAATCCTTAATCATCAGTTGTATTTAAAGGTAAATACACCCCTTTTTTACAACACAACAAGACCGAATGATCTCCATTTCCTTGTCTTGGCTATCTAAACTCTTGATATCGTGTATTCTATGCACTGCTGCTACCGTAGAACAACAAGAAACTAACGGCGTTCCTCTGCAGCAGCATGACAGCCGTGCATGTCCGGACGATCAAGAATGCACTGCTTCTTATGAACCACCAAAGTATAAAGCCAGCAAGCACTGCCTTTCTTCAAGGCCAATCATATATTCTGACACAAGTCTTCTTCAACCATATTATGACGCTGGTAGATCAGCCCAAGCATTCAAACCAAATGCTCCAGTGAAGCATCGCGTTTGTGAGACACTTAACAATAAAGTGAACAAGATTGCACGAAACTTTTTATGGAGAACCAATAAACCAAAAGCAATGCCCGTAACAATCCGTGCAAATATTTATACTTGCTCGGAAATCTTAACTGGAAGAAACAATTTAACAATCCAAGTATGGCAGCCTCGTCCTGATGGAACGTATTCTTCATTGAGGGATGGAGTGGAAGAGGGAGATTGCCGTGCCACCATCGTAAAAGATGAGATTGAAACGACATCGGAACAATCAAATTTGTTGGGAAGTGTAGAGTTTGAGACTTTGACCCCAGGCTCTCCGGGTTTGTTGGGTGGACTTACTCCATCAACATCATCTTTTGGAGAATTCATCTATGGACCGGGCAAGATACATTTGCTGGTTAGTGTTGATGGGCACTATCCTTTGTTAGAAGAACTGAGTATGGTTGAACTTGGCAAAAAGTTAGCAAATAATGGTGATTTAGGAGCTGGAATGCACTTCTTCGGACCAGATCTGCGTCCGCATGTTGCCGTTACACGCAATAAGAATGACCTATTTGGAGGAATGGAAATACAGTCTGCAGCTGTTGTTGATTCAAAGTTGGAAATTGAGGTTGATTTCTTCTTGATTCCAATGCCTGAGGAAGCTGCAGAGAGATTGGAGCAGACAGGAGTGTTTTGTACTATGGACAGAGGCTTGCTTGGGCTTTCATCATTTTTCAAGGAACCTATTTCGTTGTGCTTTCCTTCTCTACTTGATTACTTTGCACTATAATTCACATAGATTGGCTTGATAACTATCCAAGCATGAAAAGGTTTGACTGCACCCGTTGACTATCGTAATGGCCGCTCGTCTCTGTAGCTCTCTCTAGAGGTGGTACGCACCTTGGCGGCAAGTAGTTTGCCCTCCCGCCCGCCGCCGCCATTTTTTCCCGTCCCGCCATCAGCTCACAACATCCTCTCCCCTCTCCCGCTCCTCTCGCCACGCCTCCGCCCGGTCTTCCTTCTCCGTCTTCACACCACCCACACTGCAATGAAAGACAGCAGCCACCACGCCACGGGAGTGTTTCTATGCATAATCTCCACGTGTTTCTTTGGTGCATCCATCTACGTGCTACTTGATGACGCGCAAGTCGGCAGCAGCACGTTAAGTGCCACCTGTAGCAAAGCATCTTCGTCGCTTACATTTGCAGGAGGATATGCATTGTCGACTCTGCTACCGTTAACAAGTATCCCGCTTCTAATATTCTTAATGGTTAGATATGTGGCGTTGAGATTGTATCTCATTAATTGATCGGATGCGAGGTTGTCTGGAGTGACAGTGTTGCTTTTGAAATATTGTATTGAAATGCATCGCCCGTGATAGACATAAGTAAATGAGGTCAGAGAATCAAGGTCGAATGCACCGAATAGCCGCACCGGCCGCACCTACCAAATGCAAATAGGTGAAGGTCATAGAACAGTGAAGGTATCGTAATGTGGCGTTCGAAATTTCATTTCAATTGAAAAAATACTTCGAAAGCATCTAAATCGTCGCACCAATGTCTGATTCTGATAATGCAATACGGTTGATCAAAACCAAATCAGCTGCCATTCGGTCCAAGTCTGATCTCAACCTAATAACTGCAACATTTGATGCAGATCTTAATGCCGATGCAGTTTGGGCCTCGCTATCAAGGAAGCACAAGAATTTACTATGCAAACACTTTGAATTCAGAGCAGCACTGTCTGACGATGGAGATTTGTATTCTTGCGTGGAACAGACGGGGGTAGAATGATTGAAACATAAAACAACTGGTCTGTTCATACTGATTCGTGGCGAGGCAATCGTCTCTGCAGGAGAGCACTCTATTGTGATGCGCGGCGGTGATGGTCTGAGTGTCGAAAGAGTCATCTTGGGACGTCTCTAGCTTACCCGGAGGATGCTCACGAGTATTTTGATATGCAGATAGCTAGCAGCGTCTACCATAGATTCGTTGGGTTGGAGAAACGAACAAAGAATGTACGCATTCACTTTCAAAAAGGAGCCAGCTACTTATATTTACCGGGGGCCAAATCGGACGTACTCATTGAGCGATTGAATGCGATCCTCGTGGCAAGTGCTGTTCTACGAGATATTGGGATTTCAGGACTGTTGAAGCAAAACAAACGTCGTTTTTGTCACTTCAAAGCCCGTGATGTCTTGGTCAAGCAGGGAAACATCGCTAGGCGAGTATTGCTCCTCGTCAAAGGTTCATGCTTCGTGTTCAGATCTTCAAACAAAAGAAGAGCCCAAGTGTGCGTCGGGTCGTCGGCAAGTCCCTCGTTTGTTTTCTCACCGCAATTGCTGGACAGTGTAAATGACGATTGCTTTTATCCAGTGTGGATAGTGGCAGTGTCTGATGGCTACGTACTCGTTTGCTCGAGACGATTTTCTTTTTGCAATCAAGCGCGCTGAAACTTCAATTGACCTATTAGAGGCTTTCGGAGTTCTTGCTCGTTCCAATATTTGGGTTGAAGCTGAAGAATATGACAGTGAATCTTCTGATACCGAGGAGCTTGTCCCAATTAAAGAGGAGAAACGAGAAGAAAAAACCGATGACGACGCCATGCACGAAGAGGTTGTAGAATTTCATGAAGTAGACATAGCCAATTTGATTGCTAGCATTGGTAGTCTAAAGAGAAAGAAGCTGCTCACGGCACTTCATACTTCGATTGCATTCGACGAGAACGTACCACCTGCGGATCATGGTAGTGCCATCCACTGCTTCAATCAATCAGTAAGAATCTCTTACCAGAAATCATGGCTAATCTCGAAAGAGACTGTGTGGTGACATTTGGAACCAGTGAATGTGATGACCCCTTTATAAACTTTACGATCCATACAGATGATCCTGATGAACAAATGATTTTGCTGTTGCCTTCTCCAAATAACAATAGGCTTGCGCGTATGGCAGACAATTTCTTGGGCTTGGGTCGCAAGCGGCCTCCAAAATTTGATGATTCGGATCCATTTTTGATGCCAGTTGAAGTTCCATCAGCCGTGGATCGAAAAATGCATGGCAAGACCTTGCCTATCATTAGACGAGTTAAAGGCTCGTTTGATACAGCAAAATACAACGGAGAGTCTTAGTGCCTTTCGTTAAAAGCAAGCAATATGTTACATCATGGACATCAGCGATATTCCCTCCTCGTCTCGAGCTGATTCTTCTGCTTCTATCTCCTCAGATATGTCTCCTTTCGGTGGCCACCTTCCATCTTGAATCAATCTCGCTAGCAGAACTTGTTTACCTGTTGAAACAACTAAAGCTATGCAAGCTCCTTCTAGCACTCTACTTCCATAATACAAAGTTGTCAAATCGGCACTTTCACTTGAAATTATTCTTGGCTTTGTTTGGCCAGTCACTAAAAGGTAGTCCACAGTCATATCCAAATCAGTTGTCTTCCCAAGTTCTGCATCATCTATATGCTCCATTCCCAAACTGAGGACCACAACATCAGCAGGTACAATGTCTCCCTCTACCAATCTAACTATATCGCCAACAACCAAACTGGCTGCATCATATCGAATATATTTCTTATTGCGTAACACCTCAGCATCTTCGGGTAGGACCAGACGGAACTGCTTCATAGATGGAATGTGAGAAATACATGGGAGAAGGCAGCATACCCATTTTGGGCAATTGATTGGACTTGATTTGGAAGGGTGTGGTGGAAAAAAGGGTGAGAGGATGGAGACATAGCATGATGAGGGAAGTGTGCATAGTTCGAATTGGAAATGTGATGTCAGATGCCACCTTCACATTGGACACGAACTCACGGGTTCACTGTGTTGAGGCCATCAGTACGTCTCTCAGATGCCTCTTGACTGGTCAACCCATCTCGATAGGATGATTTGTGTCGTCTGATCAAGTCTAAATGGCTTTCTGTGAGCGGCATGTTCTCTTTGGTGATGGGAGTCTCAGGGGGAGAAAGATCGCTTTTGGTAATGTTTGAGTATCAAAGGTAACGATAAGTCTCCGTAACTACATTACCTGTCCTGCTTGGATTGTCCCAGTACTTTCCTCCTCCATCCTCTCTCTCCATGCTCTCCTCCACTTCCTATGCAGGACAACAGTAGTTTATCGCCTGGCACCCATCACTTCTGGGATGAGGCTGCTGCCATTCTCTCCGGTCTCATTGGAGGTGGACGGTATGGATTGAAAATCCGCGTCCCACACGCTGTAGGTGAGCAATCCCTTGATACCAAGTTTGGTCTTCAGTTTGTTATTGATCGTGGCCATCATTGTATTTCATTTGCAGTTATGACTTTCCTGTTTGGTAATAACATGTCGTTCAGGAAGAAGCTTCAAGTGATAGCAAAGGTTCGTGTTGTTTCCGCTACAATATTTCCCTCATCTGAGTGGCTCAAAAACTGATACCAGTGTAAATTTGTTAATAACTTAGCTTGCTGCAGAGCATGCATCTAATTTGGCTGCGTTCGCCTTTTCGTACAAGGTAAGAAATCACAGTGCAATAACTTGTGTGAACAAAGCAGATGCATATTATATCTAAATACTTCTTGCATTCTAGTTGGTACTTGCAGCTCTCAAATTTTGTAGTAGATGGATCAATCAGAGTTGCGGAGATGCAAATTTGAATTCGCTAAGGCATATCATACGAACTACACTTTCTTTGATTGGTGCGTTAGGCTTGCATTTGATACATATTCATATTAGCATAGTGAATCTAACGCGTATTGCTTTTGGTCTACTTTCGAAGTTGATGGACCCCAATTCCTTAGAAAACAATCTGCAGTATCATCTTTGAACGCAACAAACTCTCCTGGTATGCCTGAGCAACCATATCATTCATTTCTCGCGGGAGCATTTGGAGGATACTTTGTCTGGGGAAGATATAGTGGAGTAAACTACCAGCTACTTCTATACTTGGCCAGCCGGATTGTAGTGGCATCAATGAAATTGGCGAGTGAAAAGGGAATAAGACCATTCTCGTCACAAAGATTCAGATTTCCTCGTGTCTATCCGTGGGCAGCAGCAGGTATTTGGGGTACTGTAATGATGCTTTTTGAAGAGTTTCCCGACATGTTGCATCCAAGCTTGAAACGCAGTATGGACGAAATCTATCGTTTCAGGCTGTCCTCGTCATCAATTGACAGATAGTTTGGATCTATTGTACTTAGCTCGACCTGATCATCTTTATGCTTTACTAAATCAAATGCCATCTATAATACTCCGTAACTTTGATTCTATCAACGTAAGCAATAACAAAATGATTGAGAGTATGCGGAGTGGTAGCTTTAGCATTTCAATCATAAGCATCTTTGTCATTGTTCTCTCAGAAGTATGATTGTGGATTACAGATGGAGCATCGTCTGTACCTTTCTCTGCTTTCTTTGACTTGCTGGCCTTGGCTTTCAATGTCTTTGTTCTCTTTATGCGGAGCTCATCTATATCCGAATCATTGGATGTTGATGTGTTATTTCGTACAATATCTTGCTCTTCCGCCAATGGTGTTAGCTCAGTCTCTGGGCTTGCATCTTGCAAAGTATGTACACCATCTTCCTCAAACAAAAAAATGCCATCCGCTACCATCTGTCTATGATCTGCAACTCCAGGAATAAACCATGAACGACTACTCTCTGCATAGCTTCTTCTCTTATCGTCAGATGAATTAACTCCTCCTATTTCATTGGCTGTTGTTAGCATGTGAATTCGAAGCGCGTCAACAAGTGACAAGACTGTCCATCGAGGAGACCATGTTTCAGGATGATAATTGCTGGCGCTAAGACAAATATCTTCTCCACATACAAAACGTCCAGATGGAGTAAGCATCTTTGAAAGTAACAAGAGATAAAACGTAAGTTTGTTGTAAAGCATGGCCCAAGTGCACACAAACCACACACCTGTACACGAGGAGGAGCACCAGGATAATCTTTTGGAAGCAGCACTCGTCCATGGTAAATTCCATTTTCATATACTGAATTAGCTGGACCCATGACGCTAAAGTGCCATCTGAGCAAGTTCTTTCCAAATGGACCTAGTCTCACATAGTTGCTTTGACTGGTGTTCTCCTTTCTTCTTATAGTCTTCATGTTTGCCCAGTCATATGCGATGCCCATTTTAACTGCATCCTTCCATTCCCGTTTTATCCTGCGGAGACATTCTCCTTCTTTACCAGTACTTTGCGGTTGCTTTGTCTCTTTGGAAGTGTTTGCGTTTCCGTCTACCAGGCGTGATTTGGTTATGATTTGTAGACTACGTTGTCGCTTTTGGTGAGATAAGGTTACACTGTTCCCATCATGACTTTGAGACAATTCAGACTTTTCAGATTCGTGAGAAGATTTGTGGGTAGTGGTTATGGTAGGTATGGGACCATCCGTTATCTCTGTTGTCATTTGTTGCGTAGAGTCTTCGGATTCGATCGCATTGCCAATTACTTCCTCATCTTTATCAAGATATAGATGCGTATATTCCAGTGAAAGTAACGGTTCTGATGTCATTGGAGTTGCTTGAGCTTGGCCATACTCCCCTTCTTTTCCTGATTCTATACATATTTCAGGCTGTAGATCGCCATCATTCTCTAGATTTGTATCGTCATTATCATCTGGAACTGGAAGCAATGCATCGTCTGAATGAATTTCCTTCACATGGTCGACATTGGCATTAGAAACATTTGCATCGCCCTTCTTCCGTCGCCTTTTCCTCCTTCCTGTAGAAACTCTATTGCTTTCAGATCGTGGTAATTGGGCAGACAAGTCCGGTACATCATCTGAACTCAGTTCGGTATTAGATGTGTTAGGCTCACTAAGTTGAGAATCAGTTTTGTGCCCATCTTGCCTGCGCCGTTGTCTCCTTTTCTTGAGATTTAAACTATCAGTGGGGCAATCATCACCTCCTCTAACATTGAAGGCAGAATGAAGCGATGATGAAGACGAAGCTTGCGCCACTTGAAATGCCAAGGCATGGGAAGCTATCAACAATAATGACCTGACTTGGACCATCTTGCGGCTGAAGGGCTCAAACTATTTAGGTCGCTACCCTTTGCTGCTGGGTGGTTGAGATGTCGAGGTGTGGTTTGCAAGGCGGCAAGGGTGGACTTGGGTGTGATGTAGTGGGTCTGTGGTAGTGTGGCTTGTGGCGGAGGATGGCGGGAAAAGAGAAAGTGATGGGTATTTACTTACTGCAATCCCCTGAGTACCTTTATTATCCGAAGATAAGAAGAGAGAAAAAAGAGGAGAGAGACGGAAGCTTTCCCCCTTACTTTATCAACGTGATGATTCACGACGACCCGCTCTTTCGCTGCAGTAGTACCACTTATGATCCATTTCTTCATTTGCAATACAAAAGCATCCACGCATGAGAGAAGCAAGATCACAACGCATTCGTTCTCGGTGCCTCTGATAAATCCACGCCCAAAGCCAACTTCACCTGTTGACAAATTTATTGAATTATGGAACGACCCCAGACCAATCGCCACGGCATTTAAGGACGCATCCTTTATTGGAACAAGTGAAAACGAAATACCGTATTGTGTGATAAGTGACGAGTTTGCGTTGATGGAGAAATATTTCAGATATTATTGTATCCAAACGGTAGATTCGCTGGTGGTGCACATCAGTACCTTCTGGGGGGACCTTCGTATCGGGCACTGCCTCTGCTTACTTGAGGTATCTAGCAAAGAAGTATGGAGACGAAGTTGATATTGGTTGGAGACTGAGACTATGTTCTCGCAAAGGAACTGATGAAGATACCAACGAAGATGCGTCATATTTGCAAATAAGTACATCTGGCGGACTTCCTCGATCCAAATTTACATGGTCAGCTGCAATGACATTTTGTCATGAGTTTGAAGCCGTCGAATCGGTTGGAAGAGCTACAGATTGGGGTTCGGGTATTTGGGATGCTAACGAGGTTTGCAAATCATTCAGACATGGGTATATATTTGCAGAAGGAGAGATGAGTGTATTTGCAAAACGCAGTGGAGAAAGTTCTTTTTCTTGGCCTTTCCTAACTAAAGGAAGTATCGGAGCAGTGTATAGGTTGGCAAATAAATATGATGAAACTGGACGGCGTGATTTTAGAGCTGGTGAAGTCGTTGTTCCTAGGAATGTCCCTGGAGAGTTAAAAGTAGAAAAGTTGAAGCAGCAATTCATTTATCCAGGGATAGATTACCGCAATGACAATGACTGATAAGCACGACAACCCTATTTTCTGCACAGATACTCTTGAAGACAAAAATGACGCTCGGTTGGCTCTTCGTCCATGTGGGTGGAAGCTACAGCAACAGTTATGAAGAAGCTATGGCATGATATCCGATTGGCCCGTCGAAGTCAATGCTGGCGATTTGGCAAAGGTAGCATCGAGCAGTGTTAACGCCAACCCCGCGGTTCCTATAGTAGTTTCAGCGTTCCAAAGAGACTGGCGCATGTACAGTTTAGCTCTAGCACTTGCTCTGACACCTATACCCGTGGCATTGTTTGTAAGAAGCTTCGTATCACTCTATGCGATCCCTTCGGCAAACATGGAGCCAACACTGATGACTAGTGATTTGATGGTAGTTGAAAAGTTTCCAGGCATCTACGATAGAACTCACCGTGGAGATGTGGTTTTATTCCAGCCGCCTCCTTCATTGATAGATATTGTACAAAGCAATGGTAGTCAGCTATCTAGCACGTCATTGTTCGTCAAAAGACTGGTTGGATTGCCAGGTGACAATGACATCAGACTCGCAGAAGACAACAATGTATACATTAATTCCGAACCAGGAGTTGGTCCTAATCGAAATCTATGCGCAGATAAACCTTTGCCGCTTATCGATAAATTTCTGCAGGTATGAAAGGGAACACGGATTGACAAGCTAAACGATGGTGAAGTTTATGTGCTTGGCGACTGCAAAGCAGTATCAGTTGATTCGAGAGTCTTTGGTACTCTTGCAGTAGAAAATATCATTGGCAGATCTATCGCTCGCATTTGGCCCATCGATAGGATCAAACTCTTTGGTCCATTTTGATGAAGAAGTTCATAGTAAATAGAGAAGAGTCTACTTATATTAAAATACGTACTTATACTACATGTAGCTCAACCATCCACCATCCACCACAACAATGGCATTGTCGAATCTCCAAAGAAGGAAAGCCAGTATGACGACCCAGAGCTTAGAAATCACAAGAGATACTGATGCAGAAGCTGATTTTTCGGATGCTCGCCCAACAATAGACGATGAATACCTGGAGCAGCGAGAGCAGAGCAAGCTACGTCACTGGAAGGAATCTGAATACGCAGCGGGGTTGGTCGAGCCAACTTGGGCGGATGAGCTAGAATCATCTCGTAGAAATGGGCAGTGCTGCTGCTGTGTAGCTGGAGAGGCTATGGGACAGATGCTACAGGAAGAAATAGATCCGGGCTGCGGCTGCATCTATCTAAGTGCTGTTGTCTGCTCAAGAATCGGTGCTGGTAGAATAGGTAACATGGCTGTGCTGAAAGAAAGATATGTTTGGGTCGAAGGAGACGAGGGAGAGGTCGATGTAGAAGATGGAGATGCATGCGATGGGTTCGTTGGTGATCAAGAGGTTTTGCACGAACGAAAGCCTGCATCTGATGAAACTGGAACTAAGAACAACAGCACGAAGCGCTTGATTAGGAAACGTGAAATACAATTGATTGTTGGTCCCTTTTGGCCAATGTTACTCTTTATCACATATCCGTTGATTTTTGGGGTATCTTTCTTCACGTTGAAAAATGCAATTCCTGGCAAACCGCTTCCACTGCAATTGGTGTGGGGGGTACTGACGTTTCAGTTAATCAGATCGCTGTTCAATACTGGGTTTCGTGATCCAGGTATCATGAAAAGACGCAAAAATCCCCCTCCATCTGAAAACAGTGCATTGGATAGCGATGAGGATGAACCCAGAGTGAGGGTGGCATTTCGGCGGCAAGCTCAAAGTGGCACATGGAGATGGAGTGATCAGGCACAGTCATACAGACCGAGGAATTCGATGTATGATCCTGATTGCAAGTGTATAATTGAAGAGTTTGACCATACGTGAGTATTTTTTGCGTTCGGTTTGTTACGCTTTGAATGCTGAGTATGCATCTAACAAAGTATGTATAGTTGCCCGTGGACTGGTACAGCAATCGGCAAAAAGAACATGGGGTCGTTTCAATGTTTTGTGGCTCTTGTATTCATATGTTTGATAATGGACATCTTCTTGTTGACAGGTGCGGCATAATCGGTTTGGTGCAGGTTTAACAGTTTGTTTAGAGAATCGTTTGCTGAAAATCAAGTCTACACAATACCAAAGCACATATCACTGACTGTACTCCAAGCCTAATCAACTAGATCTCATATGGCTCTCCACGAAAGAACTCACTACTTCCCATATTGTAAGTTGCATCAATAGTATTCATATCACGCTTTGATCCTCCACTAGGCGCAGATAAAATATCTACGCTCCAATCATCAAGCAATGTCGTGTCATCTAATTCTCGTTCCATCAGGACTTCAATATCATCATCTTCAGAGAACATATCTTGTGCATT
This sequence comes from Cyclotella atomus, assembly GCA_036939935.1. Classification (NCBI taxonomy): domain Eukaryota; phylum Bacillariophyta; class Thalassiosirophyceae; order Thalassiosirales; family Thalassiosiraceae; genus Cyclotella; species Cyclotella atomus. The sequence continues at coordinate 10,982 of JALLPI010001091.1, forward strand.
CATTTCACCACAACATTGCAGCAAACCTTTCAAGTTGAAGCTGCTCGTTTCATCCTTTTGTCCATTCGGTGAACCAAGTACGCCGGTTGTAGAACGCGGACGTGTATTGGCAGAATCCGGAGTTATACAGTTTGTGGTACTTGGCAAGATTTTTGTCGGGCTGTTTGTGGTACTTGGCAGCGTTTTTGCCGGGCTTGATTTTAGTGATTCGCTCTCCATTTTACTGATCAGTGTCTTCAACTTGTTGAATGCACGCATTTGCCTCTGTTCCTTCTGCTTTTCGCAATTGTTACCGTTGCTTTCAGGTACAGACGATCGTGGACACTCCTCTGTAGCAGGCACGTTGTATGATCGCTGCGGACTTGCAGTGGGGGTTGTTGCGTTTGATGATGGCGGTGAGGCAAGCTCTTTCGACAACTGTTTCAGTTTCGAAATGTATAGTTGTTTTTTCCTGCTATCAACATCTGCACCTGATGTGTCTGAGACCATAGTTTCGAATGATGATGTGCTGAAGCTCGAACCACCTATTGGCCTACTATCTAAGCGATCGCGCTCTCTTTCCTGTGGCGGGCTGTTGGGGTAATTCTGTGCCGACTCAACAGCTGAAGCATCAAGCAAGCAAAGCCGGCAATAAGAAGAGGGAGGTAAGGGGAAAAAACCGCTTCAGCGCGCCAAACGAAATAATTATTGGCATCTTCGGAGAAAGTTCAAGTTCAAGTAAGAAACCCATCATCCATCACAACTCTCTACAAGATTCAAATGATTCAATCAAACTCTTCGGAGGTAAGGGGAAAGGGGAAGCCGCTCTCAGCGCGCCAAACGAAATTATTGGCTTCTTCGGAGAAAGTTCAAGTTCAAGTAAGAAACCCATCCACCAACTCTCTACAAGATTCAAATGACATCCAAAGCATACATTGCCATCGCTCCCCAACTTACAACATGTTGACTTTTCTATTCGCCCAAGGCTCCCTTGATCATTCACTGATATTGGGCATTGGAATCCATACAACTTTTTGCCTGTGTATTCTACGTCTACCATCTCTGAATGTGCTCAACATATCAATGAATGTAACCTGTGCTCAATCTGAATTGATTGTTTCTTGTATACAAATGCATAATTATCCTGTCTCGACATG
>JALLPI010001092.1:0-17728 GCA_036939935.1 Cyclotella atomus
ATCAATAGGCGGCAGAAGCCATGGTTGGTTTCATTGCTTGATGAATATGGAATGGCTCATTCAATTCTAGCTGACAAATTTGGGCTTGATTGTTTATGCCGATTTCAAACTGCCGATTTTCAATTTATCATGCTACATATTGGCCAATGAGAAATTGACGCCAAAGGGGGATGCTTTCCCCAGGGGACGAATATTACAGTTACTCTTTTAGGGGAAGAGGAAGAGGAAAAGGTATCTTCAAAATTTCCCGCCAAATAATTGGCATTCGTCATAGTTCGTCATCATCTTTGCAAACTGCAAGATATGGAAGCAAAGCAAAAGAAGCGAGCGAGAGCGAGATAGAGACCATGCAGTGGGGCTCTTGTCTTGAAGAGCGTTTTCTACCTGCGTTCCTCTCGTTGAGGAAGATCCTTCACTCTGTGTCTACCTCAGGATTGGAAATCTGAAACTGATAGAACAACAGACAAGAGAGAGAACAAACTCTCTGTCATAGCAAGTAAAACCACATCGTCAGAATGATTCATGCAATCACCCGATTACTCCTCCTCAGCGCAGTCATCATCGCAAACGCTTCATCCTTATCCTTCCCATCACAAACTGCCGCACTCATCAATGACTTTTACATCAACCAAAACCGTTTCAAGGTGGCATTCTTAACATGCAGTACGAAAGCCTGTGCTGCAGATCTCGTAGCCCAGTGGATTGACCGCACTGCCGAAAAGAGAAGGACTGCCAATACTAATAAAGGAGGCGATACTAATACGCAACAAGTTGCACCTAAGGACAAGAAACTATCGATTGATTATCGTCGAGCTGCCGTCTTTCTCCTCTACGGTGGACTCTATCAAGGAATGGCACAAGAATACATCTACAATGATATCTACGCCACGTTGTTTGGTTCCGGAACTGACATTTTGACAGCATCGAAGAAGGTATCGGCTGAAATGTTTGTTTTGACGCCATTGCTTTGTATTCCGGCTGCTTATTTGATCAAGGGGTTGTTAGGGGGTAATACTATTCGAGGGGCCTTGAAGAAATATAGGGACGATGTGGTACATAAGAATATACTGTTTATCAACTGGAGTAAGTGTTTTTTGAGAGCATGATGTGGTGCTCTATTTGCTGCTGATATTGATTCACCATTTTTTCATTCTGTTGTATTGCAAAGGCATTTGGATCCCAGTCAACTTTCTAGTTTTTAGTTTGGTACCAGAACATTTTAGGGTGACCTTTGTTGCACTCGTATCATTCTTTTGGACAATGATTTTATCAAAGACAATGTCAAGGAAGTGAAGCTGTTAGATACGTTTTTTAGGGTTGCTATATATAGGAAGTGTTTGAGGCTTTGTCTGCTGTATCATACGTCAACAAACAACAATATATCACAGCAGATGTTTATGTACGTATCCATGTCTAGAGTGGAATGTTGAAAGTGTATTGGATTCTGTTTAGCATTTGAAAACAAAATCAACAATCAGTTATTGACATGTAATTATGCTGAACCCGCGCCTACACTGGACATCATGTCCACAACACATCTAACAAACACCACACATATTCCTCCTGTTACAACTCCCACTTCTTCTTCACCCTCAAGTCTTCCTTAACATGCATATCAATAAAAGTCTTGAGAGCATTGTAACTCGCTCCACGATGCAATTCAACCATATCTCCATCGGGATTGATAAAAAAGTAATGAGCATAATTAGGTTCCATATCCTCGATATCGAATAATTTCTTTAGATACTTGAATACCGGATGGGTATTGGGACCATTGATTTCCACTGGTTTCATGACGTGAATCTTTCTATCCTTGCGTTTTTCTATAGCTCGTAGGTCATCGATGCAGGATGTGGTGGTGATGTTCGGGTGGTCGAATGGAAATGCGAGGATTTCTACAGTGTATGGATTGATGGAGTGCATGTGTTCTAGAGAATTGTAGAAGAGCTCACTGTGGTCTGTGGATGTAGATTTATTTGCAACGCAGGTATCAGAAATGCAAAAGAAGTGGAATGCAATGCAACAGTAGCAATATCTCATGTATATCTTGCCAGAAACAGACTACAGAAGACACCAAGGACAACACAACACTTTACTCACCGCAAACTCTAGCCCCATTAACAATCACAGTCACATATCCTTCAAAGTTTTCCATCGAAAGCACTTTCCCATTGGCATCCTTGGCTTTCAAATCGAAGAAATCGTTATTATCGGGCACGCTTCGAAGTTCTGGCGCTCGTGACGTTTTCTTGTGGCATGCCTCTGGACAATTTTGCTGCATGAAGCTGTACAAACATGGAAAGCAGTTGGACCAATCTATATTATTGAGAACTGGTACGCTACTTATAGCGGATACAAACTTGTACTAACTCACTAAGGTCTGCCGTTCGCACCGCAATCTCCCCGCTCGGCCCACTCTTCGCATTCGGCGAATTGATCGGTGCGAGGCTTGCTGCCGTTTGTGAGGTGACATAGTAATGCGAGGAGCAGGAATGGAATGCATCCATTCAAGTTGTAGCGGTAGGACTGCTTCATCGTTGGAGAGATTGAACGAGATAAGTAGGAGACAGGAGGGAGAAGGGGGAGCCCCATCGCATTTTCCCGCCAAGACTTACAACTTTCGAATTCCACTTCGGCGAGCCCACATCAAATAATAAAGAAGCAGCCCTCCAAAGAGAAACACTACTCCGATCAAGCGAACAGCAATCACCTTCAGAGCGAGGAGGAACCTCCCAACGTAGCCATCATGCCCAGCCCACGCAAAGTAGCACTAAACATCGGTGACGTCGGCTACACATTTCGAAAGAAATTCGATGCAGGCTGGTTCACTGGAAAGGTTGTCGAAATCCGACCTGGTGCTGGTGAGCTCTGTGGCTGCCTGTTGTTTTTATTGTCGTATACTAGTATGTTGTATGGCTGGTATTCATTCATGAACTGACATTTAATATACTTTTGCAAATGAAAATATTAAATGATTACACTCCTATTGTACAGCGCGGGGAAAAGATCGTCGCTGCAGGTACGAAGATGGAGACACTGAAGATTTGAGCCTCGCCGACCTGAATGCACTGGCCAAACAAGGCTCGTCCTCGAACCCATCCAGCAAGAGTAGGCCCGCAGCCAAACGATCCAGCAAAAGGGACAGAAGGCCCATTCGAACCCTCGATGAAGTTTGGATTGCCGAACAGCAGGAGAAGCAGAGGATCATGCTTTCTTCTTTGAATTCTGCCGGGAAATCAGTCAGTACTGCTACTTCTACTGAGAAATGTGGAAAAGTGGGCATAGAAGGTACAAAGAAACCATCGGCGAAAAAGAAGTCAATGGACGCTGGCAAGAAGAGCTCCGGCAACAGTCTAGTCAAAGATAAGGCCTGTCCGAGGAAAGATGATGACATAACGATGGATGACGAGGCCACGGAGGAAGATGCGCAGACTACGGCAGTTGCAGTTATAGTTCAGGATAATCCTTTAGGTAGCGGGGAGGAAAAGAGTAGCGAAGAATCTGGATTAATGAAGAGAGGGTTCGATGCAGTGAGCAGTAGATGTAGCCAAGAGGATGAGGTTTCGAAGACATCAAGCCATCAACAGACATTAAAGAGTAATGAANCAGTGAGCAGTAGCTGTAGCCAAGAGGATGAGGTTTCGAAGACATCAAGCCATCAACAGACATTAAAGAGTAATGAAGGATCTGGATCAAAAAAGAGAGGAGTTGATGCAGTGAGCAGTAGCTGTAGCCAAGAGGATGAGGTTTCGAAGACATCAAGCCATCAACAGACATTGAAATCTGCAACAGAATACGTCGACTGCAAAGGCAGTAGCATCGAAAAAGTCTCCCTTGTCAATAAAGGGGAGCAAGCGTCACATAAAGGTATGGAATCAGCGAATCCCGAGCTAAGAAAACCTCCTGCAGTCGACGATTGTGTAATTACTGATGAGGTTGCAAATCAAAGTCAAGTTGATTATGAAGCAAAGAATCCCGAGGCGGAGAAACCTCTTGCAGTGCAGGCTGACTATCGACAGTTGACGAAGGCTGAGGAAAAATCCGCTGTTGAGAGAGAACCAGAGGAATCTGTGTCAAAAGCAGCCTCGTATAGTGCTGGCATCGAGAAGTCACCACAAAATCCAATGGTTGTTGATGATATGATTGTTGACCAAGAAGACAATATAGCAAAGAGCGATGATAGAGAACACCCTCCTCAATCTAGAGGGGATGGCGTTGAAGTCAAGACGAATGGGAAATCCGCGGTTGAAAAAGAAACCGAACAATCTGAAATCAAGTCTATAGAAGTTAAGGAGCCAGAAAAAGCCTTTCCCGAGTCCCCACCGCCAGCTTCAATTCGTAAAACTGGCAGACCACTGCCACTTTCAAAGGATATTGCAGATGAGCAGATGCATGATGGAGCTCTCAAGCCCGTTAAAGATGGAAAGCTGAACTCGCAGGCAGCATCTTTAGTGACAGCGTCTGACAGCAAGTCTGATGATGTGGCTTATGGAAAAATAGCGGAAACGATCAATGCTGCTATAGCTGCGACTCCTCGTCCTCATAAAGAAGATCCGGCCAAGAAAAAGCAGAAGAGATCCCGTTCAGAAACACCAAAAGATCAGGCCAAGAAGAAGCAGAAGAAAGCACCAAAAGAAAAGGCCAAGAAAAAGCAGAAGACACCCCATTCGGAAGCACCACAGGATGGTTCAAAATACGTCTCCAAGCATCGACAACGATACGCTCCAAAGACAGGTTCGGGAACTTGGACTGACCAAGAAGAGTTTTTCTTTCGCAAAGGAATTTTAATATGTGGCGTTGGGAAATGGAAACGCGTAGTAAAATACGTCCCATCGAGGTCATACAATCAGATTATCGGACATGCACAAATCTTCAAAATCAACTACGTTGATGAGTGGAATGAAATTAAGGCAATCGCAGAGGATCTCAACATGCCATTCGACGAGAAAATGGAGTGGCTCACTAGCAAGGAGGAGTACAAGCAATTTGCAAACCAAAGCGAGATGGAAATGCCTGAAGAGATAAAGAATTCGCATTCACCTGCTCCTGCAGATGATGATGATTCGGAAAACACAGCCAATCACACCAATTCACCTGCAGCGTCAGAACCCAATGTCTCGATTTTGGGTGAAGACCTTCCCGGAGTCTTTAACTCATCAGATCTGATGAATGCGAGGCTTGCACAGAATGTGGTCTTTGCACAGAATGCCGCAAACGCGAACAAGTTAATGTTGGGAGGGTTGGACCGCCCTCTTCTCGGCTTAGGTGGCGGTTTGGGAGGCATGCCTCCTTCTCTTCTAGCGGGTGGAGGGTTAGGAGGACTTCCTGCTCGATCATCACTTGGTTTGAGTGGAAGCGGCGAGGAGTCAAAGCACATAGTAAACCAAAGTGTGATGGACAAACTCGAAGAGAAAAGGAAATCATCATTACCAGCTTATGGTCACAATTCGCAAAACGTGGCCAATCACACCAATCCACCTGCAGCGTCAGAATCCAATGTCTCGATTTTGGGTGAAGACCTTCCCGGAGTTTTCCATGCATCAGATCTATTGAATGCGAGGCTTGCGCAGAATGCGGCGTTTGCACGGAATGCAGCAAATGCTAACAGCTTATTATCAGGTTCTACTTCTGGCATGTTAGGAGGGTGGGATCGCCCTCTTATCGGCTTAGGTGGTGGTCTGGGAGGGATGCCTCCTTCTCTTCTAGCGGGTGGATGGCTAGGAGGACTGCCTGCTCGACCATCACTTGGATTGGGTGGAGATTCCCTCCTAGGAATGCACAATCATGATCTGTTTGATGGATCAGGCCGTGATATGCTCAACATGTCCCTCGTCGAAATAGAGCAAAGTGCTCAAAGATGTCTTGAGTCTATAGCTCAACAACAGGATTTACTTTCAAGACTTGGACGTGCAAAAAGAATAAAGGTGATAAGTGCAATGTTGGAGCAAAATCATGATAGTTTATAATCATCTTTTTTGAAGTAGCTTTTGGAAGGCAGGTGGGTATTTCATATTTCACACATTATGTGGTGGCTCAAGCATTGTGGTCATCAAGTGCATTTTTATTGTTGGTGGTTCATGATTGAAGCAGCAGTTTGCAAGGAAATTTGCTTGCAGTAATTTAGTTATTCCATAAGTTGGAAGTTTCCAGCTTAAGAGTTATTATGATGTTTCAGTAGGCACCAGTGATTTACTTTGTTAAAATAATACTGTCACTATCCGAGGATCAGAAGGTATGCAGGGCGGGTCCGCAGGAGGATCCGAGCCTACCATTGTCATTGTATTTGTTTAGACCCGACCTAGATAAATTATCTGATAAATTTACTTATTCAGGTCAAACATGTCAAGAGTCAACACATCAGAATTCCTGCATGCTTCGAGCAATATTTCGAGGAGTATTTACAGCATCATGTTGCCAGGTTTACAGTTATTACCGTTCTGTTCGTTTAGACCTGGACAACAGAGTTAGGCTCTTTCATAATTGACTCCAACTTTATCAGTGATTGAACTGACCATGCACTCCACAAAGGCACAATGTGTCATTAACCACCCCTCAGAGCCATTCACAACAGCTGAAGTTACTAAGATGAATAAGGTAATTTCACAGAGAACAGTTCGTCCCTTGACCTATTGATTTGTGATCAAGATCAAAGCTGCCTCCAAAGGAATTAATTGCTTCCTTGTTGAAATATTGGGCCCAGGACCCTCAAGTCAGATCTAAATGAACAGAACAGTATATAGGAATCTAGACAATATATGTAAGATTTCATGGGGCCATAGGTGGGGCTGATGGGAGTTGGCCGATGCCTAAGGGCCCTGTCTGTGCCCCCTTACCAGATAGATAACATCCCCATCTCACTCTCATATTTGAACTTAATTAAAATACCACAGCAATCCTCTCCTTCCAACAATAAGCAACTGAAAACTACAACCCATAACGCTGCAGAAGCAGCTGGCAGCAGCTGGCAGCAGCAGAAACAACAACAGCAGCAGAAACAAAGCAGCAGCTGCAGCAGCAGCAGAAACAACAACAGCAGCAGAAACAACAACGGCAGCAGCAGCAGAGTAAAGCTAAAGCTGTCAGCAGCCATCTGGCCATCCAGCCAGCAGCAGCACGACCTCAAGCACTATACCCACCCTGTGGCCAACTGTATCAGCCATCACCACAACACCAAAGTCTTAGTTCCCGCCAAATCGTTTTACCTTTATTTTTGAAGGATAATTTGCGATAATAGTATGCTATCTTTGTGATGAAAGTTTTGGCTACTAAAGGTTTCTGTTTCCGCCTCCTCCATCGCTGCGCCACAGCAACTGTGTATATGACTCCGAACCCCCTGTACTCTCTCACTAGAGAGACACCAACCCACTACCCCCGCATTCATCCGAAATCGTCGGTGCATCATCGTCATCCAACGCCGACGATCCGTCCAAAAGAAGTCACTGACCATTGTTCTTGCACATCACTTACATCACCATCACACCATCATGTCAGAAATAAAGATTGGAGAAGTGGGCTACACATTTCGAAAGAAGTTTCATCAAGGATGGTTTACTGGCACAGTTACCAAGATTCGAAAGGGTGCTGGTGAGTACTTGACATGCTTGGTTTCGTTCTGATGTGACGTTCATTTGTGCAATCATCATTTCATGCATCGTTACGTGCATTTATTCCAATACACTTGCTGAATCTGTCCCTCCCAATGGCAGCACAAGGAAGAGATCGACGCTGCGTCTACGAAGATGGGGACGTCGAAGATTTGAGTGTATCCGAGCTCCGGGCTCTATTCCATCTAGACCCTAAAAACAAAAACAAGCTCTTAGGATCCAAATCCAGGTCCACTTCGCCCAAACAGGGGGGTATTCGTTCCAGCAATTCCTCCGTGTCTTCTTCCAATCGGAGCGTAATTCGAAGGAGTGGTAGAGAGATTACACCTAATGTTCGACATTCGGGGTATCAACTTGTTGGACTCAAGAGAGATGACGAGAAAGAAGATGACAACGTAAACGACGACCGAAAACAACCGGCAGCTGTTGCCATACGCAAAAGTTCCAGAGAAAAAAGACCTCCTCGAACCTATGATGAAGTATTAATCGCCGAACAGCACATGAAACAAATGGAAAACAACAACAAACGATCATCCATATCCTCCTCCACCTCCGGATCTTCCAAATATCACAAGATTCGCAAACTCCTATCCTCCCTAGAAGACGATGACATCCCCGTAGACAAGGCCGCCGAAAGCACCTATGCCCAATCTCAAGAGGAACCCATGACATTGGAGGATATTAACGATGAATTGGATTCGACGGAGCAGGATTATAATGAATGGTTGGAGAGGGTGGCGAGTCAATTGGGTGCTAGGCCTATTTCAAGTGGTAGGAATAGTGGTGCTTTGATGTTGGCGGATTATAGTGGTACTACGGAAGTACTGGATACGGATAGGAGAGTGAAGGATGTTGTTTCATCGGGGAGGAATAGCGTGTTGGGGAAGTCGGAGGATAATGGTGCGAAGAATGAATTGGAGGCTTGGCAGTTGAAAATGGCGACGGTGCAACATCAGCAGCAGCAATCTTTAGAAGCAGAGGCATTGGCGGATCCAGTTCCTTCGTCGGTTTTAGTTTCGCATAAATCGAGTGTACCACCTCCCGGCAGCGTGAGGACATTGATTGATATAGATAAGGGATCGAGACACGAGTATTTGGTATTCAATAAAGATGATCCTGATAGGATTGTCGGAGAGGTGATTGTAGAGGGGACGAAAGGGTGGGTGGAAGTGTGTTTTGGCGGAGAGGGGTTGGTGAAATGTCGTTCCTCTCATCTGATTGTATTGCCGCGATACAAATTCAACATTGGAGATCGTGTGCCGGTAAATGAATATGTGATGCTTTCTCCGGAAAGGGGCCAGGGAGCATTGAAAAGTTCGGATGATAGCAAATCGTCGTGTAGTGGTGAGAAGAAGGGAGTTGATAAAAAGACGTCTCTTCGGAGCAAGCAGCACTCTGTCGATTTGGATGACATTTTCTATTGGGTGTGTGAGTGCAATGCCTTCAATACAACAACTGATCGAGTGTGTCAATCTTGTCATGCTGACAGAAATACCAATGCAAAAGTATCCAAGTTACTTGAGATTGCAGAGGAAGTTGTAAGGAATGAGTATGTGTCATCGTTGGAAGAAGCGTTGGTCCAAATCTCCGAGGTGGATAGACCATCAATTCCTGAAAGTATCCTTGCCAAACTCCTCGAAGCAAAAGTCGCCGGATTGAACCTATCTCAAGTCGCTGCCACCAAACCTTGTACAAAGATTGAATCATTCTTCTATTGGTCTTGCGGAAGCTGTACCATGCTGAACAGCTACAGAAAAGGATTCTGTCAAACATGCAGAGAGGCTAGGGGTTACTTCGCTCGAAGCTCGCCTCTATTTGCGATTGCTGAAAAGATCGCATTAGATGCCAAATCGCCGGAAGATGCGTATGCAAAGTGGCCGGCTCACGAGACTCGACAAATTCCCGAGGTAGTTATGGACTCACTCATTACATGTGTGCAAATTATACGCAGAAAGGGATACGAGAAGAGATGTCGAAATAGAAAGCTAGTAGGCTTTGATTACTGTAAAGATCACTGCGATCCGGCCTTATTGACTGCCTCGCGCGTAGATGATGCTGCAAAACAAGCTGATAAAGTTGGATCTGATGCGGATGGAGAAGATGCGAATCCTCTCCAACCAATGAGAATACAGCCTCGTAAAGCTTCCGTGGGGATCGAGACAATGAAGCTGTCCTTGCATGAATTTTTGACAACAAAGATTGATACTGTGAGAAACAAGCTGGGCTGGTCCATCAATAACATTGAGGATTCATTGATTTGTGAATCTGATTCTAAGCCGTTCCCATTGGGTCTTAAAGTCAGAACTTACTTTTTGGGCTATGGCTTTCACGATGGCCGTATTATCAAGGTTAGACGTCAGTTCAAGGACGACCGGCCTGTCTTGGTATACAGGGTGATCTACAATGACGGAGACCAGCAAGATTACTTACATTACAATATCGCCTCGCTAAGACAAGTATATGATGTCAATGGTATCGACCCCGATGCGGATGTTGAACATCAGATCCCTGTCGGTTCTTTATTTGAACTCAAGTCCGGTGTCATTGTTGAGGTTATCGGCCACTCCGTTTCTCCTCAAAGCGAACAATTCATATCATTCTCAGTCGAAGATGATCTCAATGGAACAAAAACGAACCTAGAGTTGAGCATCTTGAAGTTTCAAGTAGCCGTGAAACGAAAGATTGACTCCAAATCGGATGGAGATCCAGTGAGCGCTGCAGCAGGTGGTGCTGTACTTGAATGGCCAGTCTCACAGGACAGGATCGAGGCTGGAAATGGAATTCAATACAAAGTTTGCAATGGATTACATTTGCTGAGCAAGAGTCACAATGTTGACTACTCTCTGCATCCCATTCAAAAGTTGCCAAATGTGGATGATCCGAGAGATGCAAGACCTGGAGTCAAAATGCCAAGGTATGACCCAGCAAACATGTTCCACTATACGCACTGGGATCCGTCGCAGTGTTTAGTCTGCGAGTTGTGTGGTATCGACAAGGATGATAATCAAGGTGCGTTCGTCTATTTTCCTGGTTGTCGTTCTTTCATTGTATTCACTGATATTTGCTTGCCAGTGGTCATATGCGAGGAATGCCACCTTGGGTTTCATGCCTACTGTCTGCGGCCAGTAATGGTGAACATTCCTACAGTAAGTGATCTATGTATGCATGTGATTGAAGTACAACTTTAGCTCACCCTCAATAATGCTCACAAAAGAGCGAATGGACATGCAGAGAGTGTTCTGGACGTAGCAATTCTATATCGTTTGCTGATTTCTCGAAGTCCCTAGCTGGCCAACAGGAGTCCGTTCTTCAGTTCTTAAACCTCCCCTACAATTCATACGCGGATTTTATCAATGACAACGCCGAGGCTGTGGCACACTCTCGTGCACCGACCCCATTCAATTCAAGCCAGCACACTGCAATTGACCGAAATCTCTTTTCTGTAGGGCCCATATTATTCGTGCGTGCACCAGATAGACATGACTTTCGACTGCCTCCTATTCCTGCGACCGAAGAAGAATACGTGAGTTTGATCTCGTAACTCACCCAATTCGTTTATTACTATATCATAACAACATTATGGATGGTATCGCATCTTTGATAGGCATCTGTTGTTGAAAGCTTCGTTGCTGCGATGAAATATTGTGGCATGTCAAAGTACAGCGAAGCAAACATTTTCCCAGAAAACGGCAGCACCACAGAAGACATGAACAACTCAGAGCTAGAGAGGGATACAATCGCACCACTGAGTAAACGCAACCTAAGCATTTTTCGTGCATTTAAGGAGAACATCAAGAGAGGTGTTTTCCCTCCAATCAAGGTGGTATATGATGAGAAGTATGGTTTCTCGGTTGAAGCCATGAAAACAATACCTCAACACACTCTTATATCAGAGTATGTAAGTACCAACATTAATACAGATTTGATTGTCTATGCTCATCACTAACTTTGGTCTGCAAATATCATAGACTGGAGAAGTCATAACCCTTGACGAAAGTAGTGAAAGTGACTCTCTCATGATTCTATTGGATAGTGGGGACCCCAAGACATCTCTGATTATAGACCCAACAAACGCAGGAAACGTTGCCAGATTTCTTAGTGGGGTAAACAACAAAAGTTTGGTGAGCAAGAGGAAAGCAAATGTCAGGACTAGAAGGTTCTGTCTTGATGGTAAGATTCGCGTAGCCTTATTTACATCCAAACGCATCGAACCTGGTGAGAAGCTCAATTACGATTACAATGCTGGAAGACAAGGGAAATCCTCCGAGGAGTGGCTGAAAGGAGGCTTTTATGATACCAGTAACTTCTTTTAGATGCATCCTTTAAGCTTTAATGCGTATTTTGACATGTAGATCACCACATGTACCTGTATTAGACACTGGCCACCCTCGTCCTTCAATTACAACAACTTGGCCGTCTTCTGTCACCTGCCCTCGCCGTAGCTTGAGTTTGATTGGGTCTTCTTGATGAGAAAGAGAGTCCATGTATACTGTGCAACCTCTTCGAAGTCTCTTTGCCTTGATACTTATTGTAGCATGCAAATCATTACCAACCCGTTTGTACATATCGTGACTGCCCTCTTGAATGACGAATGTTACATCAGCAACACAACCAGGCTCGTCTACTTTGTATTTTATCTTGGTCCCTGCCTTCCAACCCGGCCTGATGATTGTTGAATATGTCTTTTTTGTAGGCACGGGAGGAAGATTGAAATGCACTATCGTCACAAACAGGAATAAGGACAATAACCTATTTATCTTTTGACTCTTCAGCCAAGTGGTCAGAACTGCCAGTGCTGCTTGAGATATAAGAGGCATGAGAAATCCACCCCTATACGCAGCCTCGTATCTACTTATTATGGATCTTGTCAGATTGAAATCCATTTGTCCACCAGTATAGAGCTCTTCTAATGGCACTGTAACTTTTTGTACATAATGAGCTCTTTTCGTTGTAGATGTAGGTGTTGTCTCTCTAAACGTTTGACTGCTGGTATATGGAGATTGGAATTGAAACGGCTGTCCATATCTTCTCTGAAATTGTGGGTTATGATAAAATTTAAACGATGGACCGTTCTGCCCAAATTTGAAGTACATTGTTTGCCCTCCTGCCCCGAAGTAATTGTATTGGTTTGCAAGTCCATCTGTATACATAAAGTCTGAATTTCGTGTATACGAACTAAATTTGGAGTTGACATCGTACTTCCTTCTGTCATCTTCTGTCCCAATCAATGAATAGGCATGCTGAACTTCTTTGAATGCAAAGTCATCTTCCTCAGATCCAGCATCCCGATTTTTATCAGGATGATATTTCAAACATAATGATCGATACTGCTGTTGAATCTCCTTTTGTGTTGCCGATTTGTTCACTCCTAATACCTCGTATGGATTGGCTCGAAAGTTATTGCTCGATGTAGAGGCTGATATGATTGATAGAAGCAAGAGCAGGAAGCGGCAGTACTTGTAGCACCGATGTCTCATTTTGCTGTAGAACAAGTTGACCATTTGTTATTTGCTACTTGGTATGCTTCCCAGCGGCTGGCGCGAAAGAGGCATGGACGTCAATGACAGTATCCGTTTGGCTGTCTTATCATCTCTAGAGAGTGTTGTAAGACATCTCGGCCTTCGCCACCACTACCATGGGGATGTCGACGCCGCGTGGCGATGCACGGTGCAGAGGGTGATGGTTATTGAAGGTTGAATTTAGACAGCGATTTCCTTGAAGTTTGAAATGCACAACAGTGACCTGAAGAGTGACATTCCCCAATGACGCATCAGTGACTGGTTTTGAGGCGATACGAATGCCTCTCATAAGTAAAAGCCACTCGTGAATGGGAACAATGGGCAAAATTTCTGGTACTAAAGGCTTGATGACACAACACGTCACCAACTAAATGACTATCACGATGAGTGTCTGGTATCAAATCGGTATTCAGGCAATAGTAGACATAGCCCTATTCTGGTCACGAATTACTATTTAGTCAAATTCAGTCTCACAGAAACGTCGAGTAGAGAGAGAATCGTAGCTACAATGTGGCCCGATCCACTCCGAATGTAAATCCCGGATTTCACACGACAGTCACATCCTCACGCGCATCACAATGGCGAGAGTCATCAATTGAATGTCTCGATGTTCAAACGAGGTTTGCCTCATAATCCAAAGCCACCAACCAACATCAGCTATCATTGTATCTCCAGTTTATATTGTACTAAGAACATGAACGCAATGGCAGTAAGATCAGCTCTTCCTCCGCAAGAAATCTCTTTTGGCAATGACACATCCATCGCCGTCGATTCAGTATCCAAACCATCCTCCTTCATCACATCCAAATCAAATTGCAATGCAATCTCCACCATTCCCATTCCATCAGGACCGAGAGGTGCCGCCATCCCACGCAAACCAATGCGTCCACTAACAGCCTACCATATCTTTTTCCAAATCGAACGCGAGTACATCATCCAAACTCTGCCCGATGATGCAAATACCGCTAACGATGATGACAAGGTGACCTCCAACAAAACGACATTGCAGGATGTACCTGATCGCTACAAGGAGATTAAGCTGTCTCACGACTGGTACTTTGGACCTGGGAAGCGTCCCAAGCGCAAACATCGCAAGGCTCACGGCAAGGTTGGTTTTATGGAACTGTCTCGCATCATTGCATCTCGATGGGCCGAGCTTGATACATTGGACCCGGAAGTCAAGGAATTTGTTCAAAAGTTGGCCAAGCAAGAGTTGGATGAGTATACCGTGGATATGAAGAGGTACAAGGAGGTGACGAGGGGGATGCAGCTTCCTACTTCTGCCGTAGCCAGCACTGCTTCTACTAGAAGTCACGACAAGAAGAAAACTTCTGCACCGGCTGTTCCTGCACCTACATCCAACAAGCGTCTACGCCTAGCCCTAAAACAGCCAATCGCTCCAATCTCCATGCCTCCACAAGGAAACTATGCACAACAGCCCATCGACCTCACCGACGAAATTGATTACTTCATCTCCCGTATCAACAACGATGCTCGTCATCTCTTACCACCCCCAAGACAACCTATGAATGATACAAGATGCATCTATAGCGCTTCTGTTCATTATCCACGTCCCGAACGAAGAAACTCGTTATTGACTTTCCTAGAACCACTTTTTGATACTGTCGAGTTGGAACAGGATACAGTCATTCATAAAGCTCAAGAGATGGAACGACAAGGCGAAGAAGAAGTAGTACATTGTCATAAGAAACAGAGGAGGAATAGTCCTTCGACTGTGGCTGTGGATATTCATGATGATGAGATTATTAGAATGTGGAAGGAGAATAATGTTAGGTAGATAGTGGGGTTTGGTTTGGTTTGGTTTGGATGTTTTAGTGAAAGTATTATGAGTATTTGATGATGGGATGTGAATGCTTGATGATTGATTGATCTGGATAAGTAGTAATCCAATAAGTGCTGTGAGATACAACATTGTGGGAATGATGTGCTGCAAGACCTGCAATACGTTGATGAGCAACTTTTCCATATTGGATGTAGGCTTTTGTTCTACCGACCCACCGGCATATCGGGATCATTATCATCGTAAACTCTCAATGTCCTCATTCTATTATTTATCAATCATCCAAATGGGGACGAGAAATGACTGACAGAGTAAAGCATCACAAGGGTTTCAGTCTGTAGTCTGATACGCGTCATTGCCATCTCTTTGAGTAAGTAAGAGATAGTACGACCCTCAACGGCATTGCTTTGGGCTCCAAACATCAAACACACATCCTGAAATCCGAAATCCATTTGTTGAACAAGCCATGTCAACTATCTTTGAATTTGAATGTCGTCATTGCGACAAGAAGGGGACGTTTCTCAACTGCAACCCTATGCCCGAAGGCTACGTCCATGCAAGTCGGCACTGTACTGCAGCAAGGCATGTCAAGAGAAGAACTGGACGGGGCACGAATTCGTTTGTGCTAAATGGGCCAAAGAACGCGAAGAACGTCTAGCATCGGGTAATCTCGACATAGGCGATCGTCAAATGATCTCCGCGAAATCTGGATACAGACACACTTTGAACAAGAAACCCAATTCAATTGATTGAGGGAGGCAACCGTGTCAATGCAATGGCTGGAATAGTTTACGAACCCGAAGAGGAAATTTCTGATAATTTCGATGGGATGTTTACAGGTATCACATTGCATGTTGATGGACTTCATTGTTCTGTTATTGTCAAGCCAGAGACAACAAAGGTCAAACTTGTACGGGGAGGGAGCGGGAAAGAAGAGGTACTGCATCGGCTTCAGATGAAGATGCTAAGCGCGGGTGATATCTTGAAGGTGCGTTTTCCTGGTGGGCAACTTTTTTGGCCCGCGGCTGAAAATTTACTCGAATATAAGGTGGAGAAATAATGCCGTGAGCTGTTTACATCGGAATGTGTAAGTGATGGGGCACACTTGGATTGGGGAGAGGATCTGATATGGCGCGAGTACATCATCAGACCAGTTTCATCTATGCATATATCTACTCTTGATTGGAATTTCCATCATATAGAAACAAACATTTACTCATTCATCGTAATATAATGAGATGAAGTTACTTTCATCAACCAAACATAGATACTTGCTGATGATGGATTGCTCTAGAGATAAGTAGTAATCCAATAAGTCATTTGAGTTACATTGTTAGAACGATAAATACTGCAAGACGTACAAGACTTTGACAACTGATACACATCCGCGCTTTTGCATTACATCATCAGTATTTTGACTAAGATCAATCTACTCATTTGCATATCATTTTGTGCCTCAATCTCAATCTATCTACATTAGAATATCCCCCAAATACTCTCTAGCACCCTCCCCCTTCCCACTCCTAGCCTTGGGACTAGCATACTTGACCGAACTCTTGGCCCTCATACTATTAATAATCGCACCGGGATGTTCCACCGGATCATTCCCACTCTTGTACAATGCATCGCTGACCCAAACGCAGTTGAACCCCTTGTCTCGGCACATCCATGCCTCTTCTACTTCTTCGAGTGCCTTGTTGTCTTTGGCTAGAATATTGGCAATGATGCATATGGGCCGGTTGCTACTGGTATCGTCATCGTTGTCGTTGTCACTGTTGTTGGATGACACTACATGTTCAACAACCTCATACTTGGCATCGGCACCATCCACTCCAACCACACTAAGAATGCTCGCACCCGCCTCCACCGCACCCCGTGCCTCTTCCGCATTCCCAACCTGTACAATCGTTTCCAGCCCCACACTCCTTGCATCCCTCACAAACTGACCCACCTTCTCCCCTCCCACAACATTAAAAGTCACAACAATAGCAGAAGCACCCGAATCTTTGGCTCTTGCAATCTGTATCTCGTCCACAATTAAATCACTGCAGATTACGGGAAGTGGACCGGGTACTTCACCCATAGCCTCCATTTGTTCTTCAACGACATCAACAAGATCGTCGTAGGTACATCCTCCCATTCGTTCATCTGCCAATACGGCTACGGCGGAGGCACCGAATTCGCGAAATACCGGAGACAAAATTCGAGGCGGTAAAATTTCGGAGAGGTACCCGCTATGACCTTCGAGGTTACGTTTGTATTCGGCGATTATGGAGATGGTTCCTTTGCGTTTTGTTAGGGCTGTTTGGAGTGGTCCTGTTTCAAATCTTGTGTTTGTTGATGATGATGAGGCATTATTGTTGTCGCGCCCATCTTTGATTTGCTGTAAAATGGCCAGCACGGAATCGGACGGGCCATCTTGGCAGTATTGGCGGACCGAGGCTTCTTTGGCCTTGCGGAGGAAGACTCCGATGGCTTGGAGGGAGGTGCTGGTGGATGATTGTGGTGACGCGTGTTGATTTATGTGGTGGTGATATTGATGAGTTGGAGCAAATGACTCGATGCATGAACTGGTGGCGAGGAGAGTCAGTGCTAGTGCTGTTATTCGTGCCATGATTTCTCTGTTGTTGCTGGTTTTGTTGGCTGTGTGATGTCAAGAGATGTGGATGCTTTGTCCTTAATTAAGGTTGAGTTCCGCAGGTCTATTGCAAATAGGAGAACATGGTTGAATTGAACGAACATGGGGCCGGCGGGCGCCGGGCAACAATGGCGGGAAATGGGATGTGCGTCATTAACCAGCCAGT
>JALLPI010001093.1:0-13199 GCA_036939935.1 Cyclotella atomus
ATTGTCCGATTTTGAATACAGTCGGAATACTGTACCAAAACTCGATTGTAGTGGCCACCCAGCAGCTTAATATATGATGTGTTCTCAAAATGTTGAATTTCATCCTGTGTTGGGGCAAAAGGAACATTCTCTTCCTCATATGCCATTCCCACATGTTGGTAAAATAGGACTGCAATTCACGCATACAATGCCGGGGTTGTCGATCGGCACCAAATTGAACGTTGTTCTGAATGTACCTTCGAATGTGCATCTCACGATAGAATGCTTTTGTGAATGTTGGAATCGGTTTAGCCGCGGATACATCAATCGTGGCCTTTGGAGGATGTGACTGGCCGTCATTATCAGATTTGTCTTCCTTGGTCTCTTGTTCATCCATCTTCATTACTTCAATCTATCAAGTCCTGCATCTTTGTCATCCGTTTGAGAATGGGAGTGGTCGCCGGCTGCAGAATCATTGCCATCCTTAGTCTCTTGTTCATTCTTCTTCGCTCCATCAACCGCAGTAGCCTCCGTCTCTCCATCGTCAAGCTTTGATTCATCAAACACTTCATCAAAAGTCTCTTGTTCATTCTTCTTTGCTCCATCAACTGTGGCAATATCTGCCGCAGCCTCCTTCTCTCCATGGTCAAGCTTTGATTCATCAAATAACACTTCATCATTCTTCTCCTCTCCGTCCAACAAATTGTCCTGACCGTCCTCTCGCTTTGATTCCTCAACCGCATCTCATTCATCTCCTCCACATTAAACAAATTGCTTTGTTGTTCATCATCAACTGCATCATCCTCCTCATGGTCCGCATATTGATCACCATTTAGTGATTTTGGGGTAATTTGAGTAATAACATTGGGATGTTGCACGTCGGCAGGAGGAGTTAGTTGAGGGGCAGGTTCGTTATCATTTACGTGGTTAGGAGAGGGAGGATTAGCATTCATCTGCAGGGCTTGACCATCACCATTGCCATTGCCATGAGGAGGAGGGGGTGGGAGGTGATTATCAGCAATATTGGAGATCAAAATAGGTTTTGTTGAACTGTTTGAATGTTTAGCAGCACAACAGCGGTGTTATTGACGAATACTATAGTTTGAATAATACGTCTTCAACTGTGTAGAACACCGCTGTTCTATCCATTCAGTAAGGAACATTGAAACACAATCTTTTTTACTGATGTGGTGTGCCGGGAAAATTGATCGCATCAGAGGAATTAATACATACTGATCCAATTTCATAATAAAATTCTACACTGCACAGATACGCCAACATTGAAAAATGATGGCCGTTGCGGTCAATGACACAAGTGTTCCGGTGTTTTTGACACAGCGCGTGTAGTATACAACATTGGAGTTTTAGTAATAAATAGGGGTAGGTATCATTTTAGCCTGTTAGATGTTAGATGCAGCAATGCCAAACACAAAACATCAAACTTGAACTTCTAGCTTTCATATGAGCAAGCAATTTATAATGGGCACAGCATCTACATGCACCAAGAACATGCATGAAAGATATGTACCTAAACAGTGCAGCTGACTGTGTGTATGCAGTACTTATAGTTCCTATGTTGCTTTTGTTGCAAACTTAGTAACCAATTAAATATTCCATCGTTTCATCAATTTCATTAGCACTAATAATATCCTTGAGGAGGAAGACACCGAGTCAGACATCAGACATCACCTGACACACATGGCAATGGCATGGATTGATCTGCAAGCTGCTACACAAGGGTGGATTAGTGGATTGGAATAACAATACAATCATGATGCTAAACGGAGCCTACACGACAATCTTAGCCTCAACTGTGGCCCTTAACGGAATTGCATCCACAGCCTTCTCCTTCACACATCAACCCCTAAGATCATCATTTCTTTCATCATCATCTGCTCATTTCTCCACAATCGAAAGGACCAATGGCGAAGTCCTCGAACTAACCTCATCCGAGGAACCAACCGCATGGGAATGCAACGACGAAGCCGAATGCGTCGAAGTACCCG
Source organism: Cyclotella atomus (assembly GCA_036939935.1). Classification (NCBI taxonomy): domain Eukaryota; phylum Bacillariophyta; class Thalassiosirophyceae; order Thalassiosirales; family Thalassiosiraceae; genus Cyclotella; species Cyclotella atomus. The sequence goes on from JALLPI010001093.1 coordinate 1,986, forward strand.
CCTGCGACGAAACAGACTGCCGCACAAGCCTCGACGTCCGCATCCACGGCAAATGGTACGATCTCTCTGGATGGCGTAAGGCCCATCCCGCAGGACCACATTGGATCGATTGGTACGATGGCCGCGATGCCACCGAGGTTATGGATGCATTTCACACTCAGAAGGGGAGGGAGATGTACAAACGCCTGCCTGCATCGGCACCCGAGACTGCGGCCGTGTTGGAGGCGAGTGCGGCTCCGTATTCGCAGACTGAGTTGAATTTTCGTAAGTTGAGGGATGAATTGGAGGCGGGTGGTTGGTGGGAGAGAGATTATGTGCATGAGGCCAAGTTGTTGGGGATATGGGCTTCTTTGGTCGCGGCTGCGGCTGCTACTGCCAATGAGTTCCAGCCTCTTTCTGTTTTGTTGCTAGGTCTTTCCATGACGAATGCGGGGTGGCTGGGACATGATTACATTCATGGGGTTGATAAATTCAGTGGTGTCATGAGGCCTTTTGCTGCCGTTGCGGCCGGGTTGGGGCCAACGTGGTGGAGTGATAAGCACAATAAGCATCATGCCTTGACGAATGAGATGGGAGTTGATGAGGATATTGCCACAGACCCATTCCTGTTTGCATGGGCTCCTGACCCGAAGCATGACAGTCCCCTGCGCAAGATCCAGCATTGGATCTTTTTCATCCCATTCTCCTTCCTCTTTGCTCTTTGGCGTGTTGATACACTCAAAGTTGCTGTGGACTCCGTGGAGGACAAGAGACCTGATGCCAAGGGTGAACTGTGGTACCTACTTGCGCATTACTTTGCGCTCCTCACATTCTTCCCAATCCAGGTATGGGTGCCTGCTGTCTTCCTCTCGGGATTGATGTCGGCAATTATCGTTACGCCCACTCACCAATCTGAGGAGTTCTTCGAGGAATATCAACCTGATTGGGTCACTGCACAATTCAGAAGCACCAGAAACGCAGTAACAACTAATCCATTCTCTGAATGGATTTGGGGAGGTATGCAGTATCAGCTGGAGCATCATTTGTTCCCTTCTATGCCTAGGTCTAAGTACCCTCTGTTGAAACCAATCTTGACAAAGTTTGCTGAGGAGAACCAAGTACCAGGGGGGTACAGGGAGAGTGGAGAGTTTGAGATTCTTAAGATGAATTGGGATTTGTACAAGAGGGTTGCTGAATCTGACCCTGTACCCGGGGCACCTTACAGTCGTGGAAATGGGCAGTTGGGTGCAATTGATTTGGGAGGAAGCCCGGCCGCTGGGGGAGTTGGTCTGGGCAAGATTGTCACTGCTAGAAGTTAAGTTAAGCTAGCACCTCATGTTAATCATTTTTAGCTTGTGATTAAGTAGCACTTAGGTATATTATGTTCGATTGTTATGTTCAAAGTTCAATGATTCTTTATCAAGACTAGCACACGTCCACCCTGCAGGTCCGTGCGTCCAAGTTCGACATTCCTTTGCAACTTCATCACCCACCTTTCTGTCATATGTAACAACTGCAGTCACTCCATTGTCAATCTCAACTTTTGCATTGCTCACATCATCGACACTTCCTCCTTCCTCTTGCAACAATTTTGCATTGGCAGTCAAAACATCGTTCTTCACATATGCATCCATAGCACTTCTCGTCAACCCCCAAACATCCTCAACGCTCCCAGTTCCATCAATATTGACAATTTTCAACTGACTATCCCCAAATTCATCATTTTGCAATTGCTCCGCTCTCTCCAAAGCCTTGACCACCGGCTCCGTCTCCCTTTGGAAGGTATTAAATCTCTTTCTGGCACTCTCCAAATTATCGTCACTTCGTCCACTCGTCTCAGCTCGACTCATGATACGCTTCTCAAGCACCTCCATGGGACAATTATAGACCAATGCACCAAGAACAGCCGTATAAGATGGCATATGCTTCATCCATCCGTTGATATTGTCAAAATTTCGTGGAAAGCCATCCACCAAAAAGATGCGTGAGCCGTACCCCTCTCGATTTGCCGAGGCTTCTTTCGCCTTTTCATCCATGGCAATTCGCAATAAACCCAGTGATACTTCGACCGGCACGATATTGCCTTTGACAAGACATTCCTTGACCAAGTCTGCATGTTCGTAACCTTCTTTTTCGGCACCGGAACGTAACAATTCGCCAACGGATAGATGCACGCACTTGTAGGTATCGACAATACGTTCCGATTGGGTTCCTTTTCCAGCCCCTGGACCACCTAATACGAAGATGACTCTATGTGAGTGCTTTTCACTCAATGAAGTAGTGTCCAAGTAGGGAATGCCACCAAATGATTTGGGAGGAGGCAATGAGCCAGTAATTGCCAATGATCGATGAAGCGGCATACACGATCGTGCTGCCTCTTCGATGTCATTGTTCAACTCATCAGTTCGTTCCATGGTGGCTCCTTCGACACGTTGGGATGCCAACGTAAAGGAGCTGTTGCAGTGGAATGAGGTAGAAGACGATGCGCCTCCACGAAAATGAAGTGGAATGGATGGAAAAAAGCCACGAGGTCGAGATGCCGTTGACACAATGTTGAATCCGCGTGCGAGACCTGCTGTTGCTATGGAAGCTATGATTGCCATGGAGACGGCAGCCTGGGTCTTGGTGGTTGCTTTCATTCTACTGTGGCTCCTCAACCGTCGATGTTTGGTTGCTTGCTTGGGCTTTGAAAAGAGAGAAAAAGGGAAAGAGGATTAGTGCGTCGACGAAGTTCGACAGACGAACTTCGACCATCGTTTCCAAAATCTCCTCCCATCTTTTTTGTCGACGTCGAGGTTGGTCGAGGCTCGAGGCAAACTCCCAAACGCACCTTCATTCATAAACCATGGCCACCATGGCAAGGTATATCAGCAAAAGCCTGCTCTTAGCAGCTCTAATCTCCCTATCGAACGTAGACGCATCGAATTTCAACAAGCCACACACCCACACCGGTAAAGTAGAACCATTTCAACCGGGTGATCCAAAAGTGAAGCTCGATGGCAAAGCTTTGGGGATTTTGAAGGCTGGGAAGCCTTATCAGGTGTGTTTTGTTATGTTGACTTGATGTTGATGCAGTTACATGTACTTGAGAATGAATGAAATTTATTGAACTCTAGAGAGACAACATCAGTATCACACATCTCATGTACAACACCCATCATTGCAAATGTCATACACCCTGTAACAGACACAAGTCCAAACCAAAGACAGCGGCCGCGGCCTCGTAGTCCAAGATGTAAACGCACCCACCAACATAGTCTGGGACCGTATCCTTGACTACGACAACTATTCCAATATGGTACCCAAAACGGTCGAGTCCAAAAATTACAAAGTCATCCCGCACAAGCCATCCAAGGCTAATAACTTTTTGGAGAAGGAAATATTCACTAGAATGAAGGTGGGATTTCCAATGCTCAAGCTTGAATTCTTCGTGAGGCATTTCATTTACATCCAGCATCATAGGAGTTTAACATGGACATTGGATTATACCAAAGAGTCAGACTTTGATGACTCCTGCGGGTATTGGTTTATTTTGCCACATCCCGATAATCCTGAGGAGAAGACGAGATTGTACTATTCGGTGCAGGTGTCAATGTTTGATTGGGTACCAAAGTTTGTTGTGGATTTTATGAGTTCAAAGGCTTTAACGGATGCTACGGCTTGGGTTAAGAAGTATAGTGAGATGGAGTGGGCTAAGGAGCTTGAAAGAGGTGGAGTAAGAAAACCTGGTGCTGATTCGGGGAAGAAGGGTGCAGGAAAATCATTGTTCTCGAATGTATTGCCTTTTGGAAAGAGGAAAAGAGAGGAAGAAGAGCGATTGGCTGCTGAGTCAGCAGCGAAACTGGCGCTGGAGCAGGCCGAGGCTGATCAGAAACGTGCAATTGTCAGAATTCGTGGAGGATGGCGTAGATATGTGCTTGTTTCGCTGGTGCTGGCACTTGCAGCTTACAATGTCGCACTTTTTATTGGGATTGGGAATCACGAAAAGACCGCATGAGCGGCAGAATGATGAACTCAAGATATGTTGGGTATCAACCATGAGAGCAAACGGTTTGTCTCTTAACTTATTTACTGATGTAGTCATAATTCAATGTATTGTCTTCACGCTTTCTGTAGAGCCTTCGGTATATTAGTAAAGTAGTAGGTGGGTGAACTGTGTTCTGTGAGCTTGGTTACAAAGCATGCTTTGTTACACTCAACCATCCCGCCTCTGAGTACCGATATTGAATTTATGTAGACCGCACTGACTGATGTAGAAGGCGCACATAGCTTAGTGCTTCCAGAAGGAGAATGCTCCGACCAACGCTAGGGCAATGCAGCTAGTGGCAATGATGGGCATCATACTAAAATGCTGGTTGAACACTTCATCTTCGGGCTTGTTGTCAGGTGCACTCTCCAGACGTGCAGCCTTGATCCTCGGGGAAGTCCTCTCATCTCCCAACCTTGGAGTGGTGTTGGCAAAGAGATCGCTCCTCGGAGAAAGCTTCTTGGAGGTGCTCACAGTGGCCTTGTCGATCTTGGCCAAAATGTACATTTCCCTTCGACGAGCAGCTTCGTTGATCCTTGCTTCAAGTTCTCCTTTGGTAGGAGAAGGCTTGGGGGAACACATACGCTTTTTGGAGCTTGACTTGGTGACAGACTCTGTGATCTTTTGTTGACGCTTGGCATTGGCATTAGCAATCTTTATCTCCATCTCTTGATACGTCTTGATTTCGTGGAGCTCCTGGTTGCTGAGAAGCTTTGAAACCTTCTCGGTCTTGGCTTGGCTCTTCGCGTAAAGCGCATCGGCCATTTCTTTATCTTTCCTTTCTTTCCGAGCATGAGCAGTCTTCAGTTTCTTGTCGACCTCTTTGCCAAGGTTAGCCGCATCCTCAAGCTCCGACTGCATCACCATTACAGATTGCATTTTCAGCTGCTCAAACCTATCTGCGAGTTTCGTAGACTTAGCTAGCAACATTTGTTCCTTTCGCACTTCAGCAGCTAAAAGTTTGGCATTCAGAGCCTTGTCCTTCACTCTTAGTTCAGCTTCCTCCAATGCCGACATCTCTTTCAATTGTCTCTCTTTTTTAGTGGATGCAGTGTTTGAAGCGATCCTCTGCTCTTCAATCTGTCGCAGGCGGCGTTCATTTGCCAGCTCGAGTTTTCTTTGAGACTCAAGCTCAGTCTCCTTTGAGTGCAACTGCTGCTCCTTGAGCTTCTGAGCACCTCTTTGAATCTTGTCCTGGTTCTTCGCCTGTAGATTCTTTACTGTTTCAGCAGTGGCAGCAGCCCGCTTTGCTTCTGCCTCTCTTAGCTTCTTTTCGATTGAGTAAGCCCTTGTAGCAGCTAGAACTTCTTCTCTGTGCTTGGCATCAGCGGCCCTAGCTTCCTTATTGGCGGCCAATTCAGTGTTATCAATGCTTTTGAAAATATTGATCATCTCACGTCTGTGGGCAGCGGAGAGAAGTTTTTGATCGCTCACATTGCCTCGGTGCTGAGCTTCGATTCCATCTAGCTCGAGCGCGAGCTTGGCCCTCTTCAGCTTACTGTCGTTAGTAATCGAAAGATTCGCCACCTTTGATAGCAACATCTGCTCGTGACGGAGAGCTGCAGTCTCTACCTTCAATCTTGACTGCTCATCGAGAAGCTTGGACTGAGCCTCTGCCTCATTAAGGGCAATGCTACCGCGTTCAAGTTTATCCTTATTGCTTTCCGCTAGCTTTTCCACCTTTTTGGCAACAATATCTTCGCGCCTCGTACTGGCAGTGTCGATCTTGGAAACAAATTGGCTCTCGAGCTCGGTAGCAGCAGAATTGGCAGCAAACGATTCCACATTGCTCTTGACAGCTGCATGGTGGCTCTTGAGCTTTGACTTGGTGGCAGAGGAAACCTTCTCCTTCCTTTTGCCTGCATCGGTCAGTTTTCTCATTATGTCGTGAAGGGAGAAAGACTTTCTGGGTGTTGTGGCTGCCTCTTCGAGTCTCTTCTGAACCGGAGGCGAGTCTTTGGTCTCCTTCTTCTCGAGAGGAATCTCAAAAGCAATGCTCGGAGGGATCGATTGCGGAAGTTCAACTGCAGACATGTTGATAGAGAGAGTACAGGAGAGGATCGACGGATGAATTCTATGGGTGAAGACGAATCAAGCTATGCTTCGATTTCGGTAAAGATACGAAAGCCAATGCGCCTTCATTTTGAAAACATTTTCTCGACTGTGAATTTTAAACTTTAACGATAAATACTTTGACACAAAGTGCTTTTGTACTCGTACTTACTTTTCTGATAAATAATCCTTCTCCTCATCATGGATCAGACTCGTCTTCATAAGAAACTTTAGGGCTACTCTCATCCACCGTCCCATCGAAGATGTTGAATGAGAATCTTGCATTACCATTTTCCTCACTATTTTCACCGTCACCCTCCAATTCATCAGATCCCAAATCAGTCGACCTCCGCTGAGCACTATTTCGAATTGCCTCCACAGTTAATTGACCCTCGACATTTGATGTCTTCGATACAAGTATATTACTCGTTTTCAAACGGCTCATCCTCTCAATCGAGAAGTACACAACTGCAAAGACACATCCTCGGAGGCGATATACGACATTAGCAACAATGAGCATGTTGTAAATGATATGAAAGTTCACCATCCTGTACACCACATTGATAAGGCTGAGCATCCAAGTAAACCAAAATGCAAATAGATATGAGCAGATTTGTTTTGCTAAACTTTGCATCATTTCTTTCTTCGCCGATTCCTTTACCCTATGCCATCCTGTATTTGTACTCTTGTTTAGATCGATATATGTTTGCGCACCCAGCATTGCATTGAAACAATGATGAATGGTGGACAGACAAAGTATAGGCACACCAATATACCCGCAACGGAAAGTTTGAAATATCGGACGTCCTTGGAAGTTCATGTTACGTTCGGATTGGATTCGCAGCCTGGTGGGGAAGGACCGATGACAATCGGATCCGTTGGGGCTGATGTTGCCGGTTGCAGCGTAGACGGATGCTAAGCAGATTGGCACTGAATACGCCGCAATGTGAACTTAGACGTCGTTGTCAAATAGCAAGCGCTTTATGTGTCAAAGATTGTCACGAAGGAGGGACAGAACCAGAACATCCGATCCTCTCACCCCATTTTTCAACATACAGAACCCGCTCCACCTTGAAGTTATTTCTCATTCCCATAAAGGCTTGAAGGATTAGAGACACATAATACAGCATAATACACTGGTACTGCCAAGGTGAATACAACCTGTAGAAATCCTGTAGTATCAAAAGATTAACCCGAGTGTCCATTTTGTATTGTATCACGAGGCATGCAGAGTTATGAAATGTCATCCAACTCACCAGAAGCAGTGCATGTCCCGGCAGTACCATTTGCAGCCAAGAACATCGCTGAATATTCTTCAGGAATAGCAAATGGAGAGGATCAGACGATGATACAATCGCTTCAGCTTTTGAGGCCCTCGTCGAATTAAATGATAGATGACATAAGCGCATGCAATGGATGAGACGACTGCGGATGGAAGAGGTGCATATGCTAGAGGGCACGCTGTTGGGCTGGGGTTGGTGCGTTGGTGGTGCCATAGTTAATTTCTGTGTCCGTCGCAAGCGCTATTTAGTAAGCAAATAATACCATCACTAAACATGCAGGCAGGGTGTTCAAACCAACATATCTTCATTCACGCTACAACTTTACCAACAATACAAATGAACTACCACAAATTTATTTAATCTGCCTTGACAGCTCCATAAATCTTCTTGGTAAACCAGAAGCAAGACAGATATCCAACAGTACCACAGACCAACCCCAAAGCCATTGAAATCATTGTCATGTATGTCAAGTATACAACCACCGGGAGAACTCCAACCAGACCCATTCTCATGCCCAAGAACCAAAGCGAGTAGAGGAAGACATAAATACCAACACATGTACCGTTAAGGAATGACTTCCACCACCAACGGTGATCTTCAGCGCATAGCTGGATGTAGCACGTGACCATGGACACCATTGAAACAGTGGTCAATAGAATGAGCAGCACTGCCATAAGGAAGCTCATAATGTAGTAGAGCTGATGCAACCAAAGTGCACTCATGATAAAGTAAAGTTCGATGGTGACCGATCCAAATGGAAGCAGGGCAGCTAGGAACATTGACATCGGTGGGGTCGAGTAAAAGGGCACTTCGGGAATGACTCTTGCAATCTGATTGGTCTTTGTTGGTACCTCAATCTTGCCTGCGCGAAATCCAAAGTAACTTCCAACAAATACCAATGGTGTTGCAACGCAGCCCCACAGTAGGAACACCAAAAAGATTGTCAAGAAAGATACTGCAGTTGCAGATCCAGCCATGGACAAAAAGATGTTCAGCACAGTGAACATGGCAACAATTGTGCCGGGGAAGGCTACGGCAGTGGCAAGAGTAGCCTTCTTCCAAGATGTGGCATCACAGAATTTGTAAAGGCGTGCTGACACATATCCACCAATACCTCCACAGAGCACATACAGCAAAACTACTGCAGTGAGAGCCTGGCCCTTTTTAAGTGGATTGAGCATCCTCAACATGGAGGCAAGGAGCATCATAAAAATGGCTGATCCAATCTGAGCGCCTGTTCCAATAAGGGCACATAGAAGCAGCTGGTAGTTCTGGGGAGGACGGAACACATCTCCATGCACCAACTTCCAACCAGTCTCTTCCTGGGCTTCTTCCAATGTTTGCAAAGCATTGTATCCAGCAATATCTCTATTCAATGTACGAATCAAAATGGTGGCAACGGCTCCAACTAAGAACATGACAATCATGAGAGAGTTGACAATTGCAAAGTAATGAATCTCGTCATCAGGACTGCCAACAAGGTACACATCCCAACGATCCGCCCAAGGAATGTCACTCTGCTCCCAAGCCACCTCATACGAATACAAAATCTTCACATCTTCACCAGTAGGCCCGCTTCTCAACTCCAAAAACGTCGAGGGATCATTCACCGGCGACGCATCAATACAATCACTATAACTCACACCCTCACTACCGGCATGATGATCAATCGAAACAGGATGGACATCAAATCCCACAATCCTTACACCCTCAAATTCACTCGGTTCCTCGCGATAAAAGACAGTAAATCTCAAATGATTGTAAAAGAAGTATTCATCATTCTTCAACCCGGTAGTTTCGGCTGCCGCCTTAAATCCAAGTGGGTAACTCCTCGCTGCGTAATCCAATTCCTTGCTTCGCATCAATACAGGAAGCTGATCTAACGTGAGGTTGATTCGATATTGTCGATCGACCAATTTGCGCAGCCATTTTAGATTCTTCCCGCCCACAGTCACAGTACATAGAGGCGTGCACTCTTTATCGACCTTGACGGGGAATTGGTACGGACTCATCTTCATCTTGGAATGACCCATCATTCTCGCTCCGAGGTTTTTACGCTGTCGGAATCTTTTTTGGATCGTTTCATTGGGTTCCTCACAGGTGGGCAGATCGTAGTATTCGAATGGGAGTTGCGTCTTGCGACTTTCGACCACATCCACAAAGGCTGGGAGGGGTTCGCCATCTGAGTATTCTTCGGGTGATGCACCGGGGAAGAGGACGGAGGCGAGGCTGACCTCTCGTTTGCGGATGAGGCCCTTGGTTTTCTTTTTGCGGAGTTCGTAGGCTCGGAGTTCGGCGGCTTCTTTGGTCATGGATACGCTGTCTTGACCGGAGGCTTTTAGGTCGGCGATTTTTTGGGCTTCTTGGATCTTTTGGGCTTTAAATTCTGCTCGGGAGGGTCCTTTGGCGTTTGTTGGGCTGGTCAGAGATAGAAGCAGCAGAAGCGCTGCTTGGTATAGACGGCGGATGGCCGTCATGGTTTCGATGTTTGGGCTGGGCTGCTTTGGTTTAGTTTGGTTTGTGGAGAAACAGTAATTGTCGGCACGCCTACTCATTGGGCCCATGTAAAATGTACCAAAACACGCGCACGCACAGCAACGCACAGGTGCTTTGGATAGTCAAAGATATCTAAAATCAACTCACTGATCGACAGGTACAATATTGTAACAATAAAAGTAAATACCTTGATTTTGCGGTTGGTGCTCCTTGGTGCTCCGAGCTCGTTTTTTGGAGAGGTAGCACGGATCCACGCCAACAACGCAACCTCTTACTTTCTCACTCCACAACAAAGCAACCAGACAATGATGCGGCTCCGCTACCTCCTCCCAACAGCGCTGCTGCTGCTCCTCTCATCAACCAATGTCTCCGCCGCAGCCAATAAGAAAGGCCCCCCACCAAAGAAGGCCCCACCCCAACCCAAAATGACACGAGCCGAAAAGAAGGCAGCCAACAAAGAACTCGCCCAAAAAATGGCCAACCTCAAAGCCGCCGGCCAAGACACCGTATCCATGACCAAAGAAGCCGCCGAACTCCGAGCCTACGAACTCCGCAAAAAGAAAACCAAGGGCCTCATCCACAAACGCGAGGCCTCTCTCGCCCAAGTCCTCTTCCCCGGCGCTTCCCCCGAAGAATATATGGATTCCGAACCCGTCCCCGCCTTTGTCGAGGTGGTTGAATCCAAAAAGACCCAGCTGCCCTTCAAATACTACGATCTGCCCACCTGCCCCATGCCATCGGAAAAAATCCAAAAGAGATTCCGTCAACGTAAAAATCTCGGCAGTCGACTCATGGGACATAAGCAGACCATGGCTCCGTACCAATTCCCCGTCAAGGTCGACAAAGGATGCACTCCCCTCTGTCTCGTGGAGGTGGGCGGTAAAAAATTGCGTTGGATGCGCAAACTCGTCGAACGGCAATACCGCGTTCATCTCTCGTTGGATCAACTCCCCGTTTTGATGCGCAGTCAGGAATTGAATTATGCGGTGAGAGGGTATCCCATTGGGTTTAAGGCTCCTCCCTCGTTTACCGGGTTGAAGGAGGATGAATACTATATTTATAATCATTTGAGGTTCACCATCTTTTATAGGGAGGAACCGGAGGAGTTTGAGGGGGTGAGGATTGTGGGGTTCGATGTCCATCCTGTGAGTATTGAGCATAAGATGGATGGGAAGGTGAAGAGCGGGGAGATGTTTGAGGGTGGCGCCAGTCCATCGGTGGAGACTTGTAATGCCGATGATGATGGTCCTGTGAATGAGGCGGGAAGTTACTTGGCCTTGAGGAGTGGACAGAGTGGGGAGGATATGAAGATTTTGTACTCATATGAGGTGGCTTGGGAGCAGAGTGACATTCCTTGGGCGGATCGTTGGGATGTCT
>JALLPI010001094.1:0-14497 GCA_036939935.1 Cyclotella atomus
AGGTAAAGGTACATATTAAATCAGCGCTTAAAACTAAAACTAACAAACAAACATACAGAAGCGAGGTCCAGAGGAACTTTTTATGCCAATGCAACACACAGCATGGCCGCCAGGGGCGACAGTATAACTGAAATACTCTTCGGCGCAAGCAAGGGCCGGCAGCTGACGAATTAAAGTGGAGTCAGATCACGTCATGAGATAGATTAATCCTGAGAAAAGACGCCGTAGGCCGTCAATCAGGTCGTCGGCGTTTATTCGCCGCATCATCAACTGACCCAGATCCCATATGCATCCGCTTGCATGCTCTTTTTCGCTCAGTATGTATGATATCATCCGATGGTGCAAATGGCACTGGAGGTGTCATGGTAGGAGATGTAGTGTGCGGCGACGCCGCGCAGCGGCGGCGCCGCTGCAAAAAGGTCTTCCGTCTACCAGCTACGATCGCAGCCTTGACAGCGTGCACCCAGTAATGCTGCGACGTGAGATCACCTTGTCGCAAGCGGGCGAAGTCGACTTCCAAAAGAAACTTGCTTTCATCTGGAATATCTTCTGGCCGCACGTGAATTAAACGATCGATTTCTAGTAACAACTCTCTCCGTTCCGCCTTGCGAATAGAACCTAGCTTGTCATGATGCTTCGAAATATTTCGATATATCCATTGTCCATGCGCGATATGCAGTAACTTGCCAATGAAGACTGACATCCAGTCATCTACCGACATAACCGTAGACGAATTTAAGAGATGCGAGTACTGTACTTTTTGCAGTTGCCCTGACACGAGCCCAAGCATAAAGTTATCCCAGCCGATGAGATCTTGTTCAAAAGCAAAAGGCTTGAGATCCTGTGGTAGATAATCCTGCTCAAAGAGCGTCTTATCCCCGCGTCCGAGAATGTATGGAGGTAAGATTCTTGCTAGATCGGGATCAGTGTGATGCATACTAAGCCAGTTCTCCAACTTGTTCACTTCGGACCGGAACAAACTAAAACGACCAGCGTCAGGACAATGCAACAGATGCGCAGCATCTTCCTTAGGAGCATTGCAATTCGGGCACGACGTGTGTTCTGAACCAAACCATCGTCCCATGTTCTTACCGCTTGCGCAAAAAGACGAGCTTTGTTTAAAGAGCCACTGTTTGAACATATCTGGTTTTCCATCCAAAGCCCGATCACGTGCCTTCCAGTCGATATTGTCAAAAACTTGCGCATGCCAACCTAGCTGCGTCACATACACTCGTCGTGCTTCTACCTTACTTATCTGAAAGCGGAGCTCAGCACCACATTCACCGCTAATCTTGCTTCCCTCGTAGAAAATAGCAGCACTCTCCAGTGGTAGCAATTGGCGTTGTATATCCGCCTGGGTCGGACACTCCAGTATCCCCCGGTGCACCGCCTCCTTGGCTAGAGTATCGCACTTCTTGTTCAGCCGCTCCAGTAATGACATCTGTTTCCAAGTTTTCTTTTTATCTTGGTGTCCATACACATGCTTATACTCTAAGCTGCCGCGAAGTTGAGCATGTACTCTCCGTAGTACTCGAAGCACATCTGCGTGTTTGGCACTGGAGGGAATCTTCCGCCGGCGTTCTTTTGATTTATTCAAGCCGCCGAGATTGTCACAAGCAACAAGGCCTCGCTGGCCCTCTGGGAGGTCGTAGAACTGTTCTACTGCTAATATCAGGAGATGTACTGACAACAAACCGACCAACTCTCCTCGGTACGACCCTGCAGTACCATTCCATTCATAGAAAGAGCCTTTAAGAACTATCTTCTTTCGTTTCTTACAGTAGACCACCCACCCTGCTCCATCCACGTCTGACCGTATTTTTCTGCTATATGACCCGTCAGTAACATAGACCGCGGATCCCTCTACAACTGCCTCCACGACTGCATCTAGGCCGTGAGGGGTATAGATGCTCTCCCACATCCACTCTCCACCCCACTGTTTGACAAAATTCCAGAAAGACTCTTCAGTGTCGACTCTGGTTCGATATAATCTCGGCCCGCAAACTTGTAGAATAATCTCGTCTCCGGCGTGCTGCACACTAGCCGGTTCTAGATCTGTCACTTCCGTCCTCGTCCAATTGCCGACTCTCGCGTAGCGTCTCATGCTCCTTGTGCTTCTACTGTCGTAGGACTCAATACAAGGTCTATATGCCCACAGCTCGTTGCCAGAACGCTCGACCACAACATCTTCATCAGTACCATAGAACCATCTCCACCGCCTGTGTGTGGCATCTATCCATCGCCCCAAATGAATAGGGAAGGTGCCATCCCGCTGACAGAATCGTTGCCATAAGGCATCCCAAACCAACCAGTCTCTCTCAGACGGATGTTCTCGCGGAAAGTCGAATTCACTGTCACTGGCGTGTGGTCGATTTTTATCACATCTATCGTGGTCCAGCGACCAACCATTGGCCGTAGCCAGATCTGACAGAAAAATCGCACAGAGAAATAACCGGCAGCGATTAATCCGCAGCAAGTCTTCTCCCCCAAAACCCATCAAAAGAGCGATACTCATTATCGTCCTGTCATTCGACCGCGGCAGCGCCAAAGCTGGATAATTCACCACTATCTGCAGTTTGTATTCGCTAACCACTTCCCAAAAGGATTTCAGCCAGCTGTGAGTTATGATATGCCCTATTGATTGAAAAGATTCAGCTAGCGGAAAACCAACACAGCCGGCCTCTAATTGTAGCAACTCCATACTTGCACGCAAAAGTTGTCCCAGAGGAGTGGGCATGTCCCAATGTTGTACGAACAAATTAACTCGACAAATAGCCGCCTCGGTAGAGAGAGACAACAGACCTACACCTCCGAAGGTGGAATGCAGGTAGCGCCAGGAGCTCCAGATGTTGCGATTGACCCCTAGTCCCGGTAATGCTCTGTAAGCAAAATTAGTTGTAATTTCACCCATCTGGTCCAAGGTGGCTGACAAAGTGCCCAGACCATACCTCAGACTGCTCCACAGCTGCAACTTATAAGATATCCATGCATGTTTGGACGGGACGTGAGCATTGCGCAAGTTATCCACCCAGTTGTCTGCTCTTGTTGCAATAGATCTCCACTTGTCTCTTGGTTTACCTGGAGCTTGCAGATGATGCGTGTCATCTCCGTCAGGTGCTTGATTCACCCCGAGTGTTACCCGAGCTGCAGATGCGGGAAGTAATGCAATTCCTTCTAAGGTTCCATCCGGAAGCACAATCTCTAGGTCCATCTCAGGCACCGGCGCGTACTGCCATGCTCCATCTCCATCCCATTCATAGTCGATGAGATAGCCAAAGCATTTCTCTCCCTTCCCCGAGCCTCCGGGTACAGTTAAGAGTTCAGTCCAGGTCTTTGTACTATCGGCTACCTCCTGCCACAATTCATGGGTGACCAGTTTCGAGTTCATATTAAATAGATCTACATCATCCACATAAAGACATCCCGCCGTGCTATACTCTTTCTTCGTAATCGCAGTGGTGAAATGAGCACCATGGCCAAAACTTTTGTACACCGAGAGCAAAACTGCACTGATCAGTGACCAGCAAGCGGGAGCCGCAGTGTTACCCTGACACATGCCTTGTATGATTCGTCCCGGTTTGGCCGTCATGTAACCTTTAGACTCACCGAGCCCGGTGCGCAGGTGAAACTTCATCTTCTGTATCGATGACAGCATAACCGTCAAAGCTGATACCGCCACTCCCACCGCTTGGAAAACTAACGAAGTAAAAACATGTGCAATCCTATCATAACAAGACTCTGCATCTGCCGATACAATACCAATCGGCACGCGTGATTGGCGCGATATATCATTAAACAATCGCTTGGACCAGGCTCCATCCTGCCCATCACTTTGCCGCTCCGCATACTGTTCTGCTGGGATAAGGTTATACTCTCGAGCCGTCGCCAGAGCTCGATCGGCAAATATGAAGCTGTTAAACATATTCGAATCTGCCTCGAAGAGAAGTATGGCACGAAGCTTATTGACCAATGCTAACCCCGCAATCTTTTCCAAGAGTACTGTGAGTCCAAACCCCCACCGACTAGGAGCCCAACCTGTCCTCGCAATGAAGCTTAACTTCTGTGCAAAGAAACGTGCATATCTTTCGTTCAAACCAGCCACCTTATAATGTGAAAAATGAATCTTTGACCTCGAGGATGATGTAGCCTCGGTCACTGCTTTCCAATAATGGCTGAATTCCTCAGGAGTCAAAATCAAACGAACCTTACCCCTTGTTATTCGGGCTGTAATTTTGGCAATTTCTTCTAACACCAAGATGGTCGAATCCGCTACATCCTCTGTGGGCTCGAATGTTCCTTCTAGTATGCTCTGAGCTATGTCTGTGTCTGCCAGATAGCCTAATTGTTCTCCTAACTGACCCTGACATAGTGGTGATGAATCAGCTAAAGTAAAACGATCCTGAGTCATCTCGCGGACTACCTGCTCCAGAGATTCTTGTTCTGTGTATTCAACAAGCTCACCGTCTTCTATTCGCTCGACTCTGGTGACTGCATTACTTCGTCCGCCATTGGGTGAGAAGTTATACCTCAAACCACCCCACATAGTTCTAGACTCCTCTCTTGTCATACTGGCACGGATTGCCTTTGCACGATCAGTGTCACCCGTAGCTTCCGCATCCATTAGGCATTGTTGCTGATGCTCTATTCGCAAAGCCGGTGCATAAGTAGCTAAACGCTTTTTCCAATATCTACAGACATCAATAGCATGTCGGCACTCTTCTTCTGTCCATAATTTTGGAGCCTGAATGCCTAGCTTCCTCGCCTTCTTATAAGCCGCAGAACGATTCCCTTTCCTGCTGTACTTCAGTCGGATCAATTGTTGAAACATCTTTTTCCGTTTATCCCACAGCGAGTAATCAGGGGAGAAAGGAGAATCCGGACGGTATATCATTCTGCACCCCGACTCACAGTGTAACTGAATCTGACCCACTTGTATGTCTAATCTTTCACTTTTCAACTGATACATTTCCGGAATTGGGAACATGCCTTCAGTCTCGTCTACTAAAGCCTGCTGTCTTGCTTCGATTCTGTGGATGTCAAATTGCCTATCCATCTCCGCAATATAGGCAGCCACTGCACCAGGATTTGTAGAAATCAGCCTTCGGCACTCTGGCCGTACAATTCGCCTCTCTGTTGAACCTATAGCAGAATGAGTGGTGAAATCAAACACACAAGCACGATGGTCTCCAGGAGACTCTTCATAAGGTAGCCATTTCACCGCTGTAACCGTGATGTCAGTGGTGGCCCAAACTCCATCTATGTGTTCTGATCCACTGATATGTGTATTTGGACACAACTCTCCTACAAAATCTTTCGTTATCTCCCGCAGACCCAGCTTGAATAGTGCTCGCCCTAACCGTCCAGTAAGCACATGGCTGTTGCAATCCATCATAAGGATCACCCTATCCCCCAGCGCTAACCAAATCTTAAGCTGCCAGAGTAGATCTGACTCAAAGAGTTCTCGCGGATGGACGTCAAAGCCATTAGTCTGTAGGTAACGCAGATGTTGTTGATACACTGAGCCAAACTGCTCACTACGTTGAGGTCTTACAGCATACGCCTGCACGATCCTCGTGCGGTGACCTTGAACAGACTGCAGCAGAAAGCTTGTCCATCGCCCCAAATGACGGAAATCGTTCGCTCCTTTCTTGTAATATGTTATCAATTCGCCAAGTACTATTGTACCGACACCACCCTGCTGATGCACGGATATTCTCTCGTGAGTATTGTGTGAAGTTCTGCTCTTCGCCTTGAGCCCCAAGTCTGGTAACAGAGACAGTAATCGTTTTCTATGGGCTAGGAGCCAATTCACTCCAACTTCACCTAACCCTACAAATTGGATCTCGTACTTCTTGACTACATACTCTAGCTCGCGAGCCTTTCTGTTCTTCACAGTTGAGGTCACCATGCTATTAAGTTGAACCAGTAGGCCCCTAAACACCCCCTCTGGTCTACTAGCTGGTACACTTCCCACAGCCGGATAAGCCGGTCTTACTGTTGCTTCCTCCATCTCAGTCCGTAGCATCTCCATTTCTACCTGGTGCCGCGTTAAATCATCTTGCTCTTCGACCCACTGTTGCACTTGTTCATCAGTAACTCGCCCCCTCTTTCTATCGTGCGACCTCCGCCCCATCATAGACATTATCTCCTCATGCTTAAGTGATTTGTTGTTAGTTTTAATCTTGGCTGCCCACTCTTCATTTGTCCGCCGATGCTTTGCAGCTCGGCGACCAGACTTGCGGCAGCGTGCTCGCCTGGATGAAGCTCCCCCATTCCCCTTATTTCCACTCTCAAAATTCGCATTTGTCCGAGCCGTCTCCTCACCTGTGGAAGTAGGTGAGTTACGGCTCCGGGGACTCACTTAATAGCCGCCGAGGCACTACTGGCAGACGCCTCCTGGGAGTTTTCACCCCCTTCAGCATCACCTCCAGCAGCCCCCGGCGCGGCAGCGTCGTTCATCCTACTTTCTGCCATTCGCAAAGCCTTGTTGAGAGCTTCCTCCTTAACCTTCAGAGCCGCCATGAAATCTTCCATCTCCTTAGCTTTCTCAGCAAGCACCCGTTTCGCTGCGGCCTTCTCTTCTTCCCAGGCAGCGGCGGCAGCATCATCGTTTCCAATCTTGCGCCCCTTGGCAGCTAGGCCATCCAAACCTGCCTTTGTGGAGAAAGCGGAGTCTTCATCTTCGGCCATGTCTTCCATTTCGTCATCTTCCTCGCTCTCGGAGTACTCCCTCTGAACTGTGCTCTCATCACCATCTTCGTCAAAACCTTCATTGTCACTCATCATGCTGACGTCGTCGTCTTCGTAGTCTTCGTACTCCTCTTCATCTTCATCGCTAATAAAGATAGTTTCAGCATTTGACTCATCTCCCACACTCTGTAAATCATCAGCATCCACTCCTCCAATCTCATCAGGTTTAATATTTCCTCTCTGGATGATTGCCTTCTCTTTCTGTTGACGCGAGGCCTTGTCTTCCCCTTCTTTTAGCACGAATGGACTGTTTCCAAAGCTCAATTCAGCAGCAGCTTCCGCCGACATCTGAATGTGAACCGCTTTATTGCGCTTCGCACACCACTTCGAATTCATAGCACTCGTGGCGGTCATGGAATCAAAACTCAGAGAGAAAAGACGCTTCATTGAGGAAAACTCCCATCCCCATAGCCTACATCGGTGCCAAATATATGCCGCTCCTTGTGTGCTAAACATCTCAACAAATTCCCTGATCTCCGTGACTGTATCCCAAAACCACAGCTGATACTTGCCATTTGGTGTTTTGAAACAATAAAGGAACACAGGGATCTTACGGCCACTAATCTTGACATAAATCTTCTTGATAATATCACGGAGAGTCATGCGTCGAAAGTTGCGAACTTTCCCCTCTTGCTCTGGCTCGAAAAACATCGTCACTTCCTCGTCAATGTCAATGGCTCCTGGCAAAGTCACACCCCCCACAGACCTATTGATATTTTGATGCTTCACAATAAGCTTATTGTACTCGTCTTTCCCATCCAACCTCAACTTCTCACTAATACTAAACAAAAGTGCTTCGCTACCAAAGTAATACTTAAGGCCTCCTCTGTTCCTGAATTCCAACAAGGCAGCTTCAAAACGAGCGCGACAGACATCTGCAACCTGGAAGTGATGCGCCATTTTCCATGAGGTGTCTTCATTTGACTTTGACTCCTCATACGGCCCAGCCTTGGGATACGACCTGATGCACACAATCTCTGGGAAATCCAATGTCTTCCAGTCCTTGTCAAGATTCTGGAAGTTCCATTCAGCCACACCGAGCCCTTCGCTTTCAAACAATTGCTTCCTCTCAAGAGCATTAGACTCTGCTTCCACCAATCCCATGCGTAGTGTCGTGCCAACGATATCCGAATGCGTGTTTGCATGCACCCCCAACAATATAAAATCCAGCGAAGTGTGCAGTTCTTGCATCTGTTTGATACGAATAATCCCTTGAAAAGCATTCCGCATGTCCACACGCACGAAATTCATGATCTCCTGGGCTGGCTTGTCAGACAAGAGGATAAAGGAGCCTGCGAAGTTTCGAGGCTTGTCCCCCGAGACCTTATCCCACTGCCACTCCTTTTCTTCATCCAATACAAAATGCCTCATCCACGTTGCGTGTGAGGACCACGTGTATTCTCCCGGAGATCTAATCGGTTCTGCCTTGGCGTTCATATGATCCCCAATAGCACACTCGGGATCGATCGTCTGAAAAATTCTGTGAACATTCCCCATCCTTGAATACATTTCCGTGGTCGGCTTGTTGCACTTGAAAACTCGCGTCTTAAATTCAATCACCGTTTGATAAATCCATTCCTTCTTCTTATCCTTGTTGGTCTTCTCAGCATAAGTTTCCTTCTTCTTGGCCCTGACGGATTTCTTCGTAGACGCAGTTTTACCGGTGTTATCAAGAATGCTCTCATCAAACTTAGCCGTCTTAGTGGTTTTCTTTTTACCGCTGTCTGTCTGTTCCGTATTCTTCTTCCGCTTGGGAGTGCTTGCAGACGAGTCACTGCTGCTGCTGCTATCGTTCTTACGGGATGCCCTGGACACTGCCGAATCAACACTTGTGGCACGCGATCCACCTCGCCCCGTTTTCTGCGGTGGGGGAACTGATCTAGCTCGACCCCTAGGCTTGCTGGCATTGACCTGCTTCCCCCCTAATACACCAACATCCGACTTACGGCCCCTGCTATTCTTAGCTGCTGCATCCTTCTTCGTCCCGGAGTTCACCGTCTCTTCATCATCTACATCCGCTCCTGTCGTCTTCCCCCCCTTTTCCTTGATCCCCGTTAGCTTTTGTCTCTCAATACGCTGCTTCCTGGCCTCTCTCTCCAGCCTTCTGCTCTCGCGTTCCTCCTCCGGTGTCATCTTTCTAGGACCGATGTCTTCATCCATCGCTGTTGCTCCTGTGAAAGGCTTTTTCTTCTCAGGCGGTTTGGTTGGAGACGCCACAGGCTGCTGTTCCTCCGCTCCCTTACGAGTGGGGGTACTCGGGACGTCGCGCTTCTTCTTGGTGGTCGGCATGTTATTCTAATAAGGCGATCAGGCTGAAAGATATAGATCTATTGCCGCACAAAATCCCTGTGTTTACCTCCGTATATCTTAGGCACTCGTTGATGTAAATTATTCGCGCTCGCTGTAGTGGTTCTCTTGCAGTTGTAGTATCGGTTTTGTTGATAATTAGTTGTATTGATTGGATGGTTTTTGATTACTTGGTCTCTGAAAACACGGCGTTTTCGGCTGTCATGGTGATGGTGTTGTTGATATTGATCTTAATACTAGTTCCTTTGTACATTTCTACTTGTTTTTGTGCTTAATTTTATCGTATTCGATAATCTCCTCTTGGTGAAATTATGCGGCGCCACATATTTCAGAGGTTCTAACCCGATCGACGGTATTTGGGCTACATCCGATGTAGAAGTGGTGGGTGCTTGTGTAATGCCTGTCGGTTTTGGAGTTGGAGATCATCGCTTGTTTCAGGTGGATTTCAGAGCCTCGTCATTGGTAGGTGCACTCCCTCCGAAGATTGTGCGAGCAGCGTCAAGACGGCTGAACACGAAGATTCCCGGCACTGTCGACAGGTATGGCAAAGACCTGGACCGGCAGTTTGTAGAACATCGCGTGAATACACGGTTAGTGGAGGCGTGTGAGACGAGCAACTCAGCCGCAGAAGTGAAGGTGAAGGTAGACAAGATCGACAAGGAGTGCAAACAGTACAAGAAGCATTCTGAAAAGAAGTGCAGAAAGATTAAGTCTGGGCGCATCCCCTTCTCTCCCGAATCCTCCATCTGGATACGCAGGCGGCAAGTGTATGAGTCAATCCTTCGGTACCTGCAGGGCAAGATTCGAAATAAGAGCAATCTGAGGCGCTCTGCTCTTAGATGTGGAATTAAGCGTCCATTTAGTCTGTCCTGGAGGGAGGTACAAGAGCGATTGCAAGTCTGTGAGGAGAAATGTGATTACTTTAGGAAGCATGGACGGTCATACCGCAAGAAGCACCTAAAGAATAGGCTCTCAATTGCTCGCAAGAACAAGAACAAGGAGGCGGAACAAAAGATCTTGGCGATTATAAATAGAGAGCGAGAGCGGGCTTTTTGGCGCAGGCTGAATTACACGATGTCTAGACGGAATGGACGGAGTATTCGAATGGTGCAAGTGAGGCAGGAGGATGGTACCGTGCTCGAAGCTACCACGCAGCGGGAAGTAGAACAAGCGATCTGGAATGAGATTCATGGCAAGAGGTTTTACTTGGCGGAACAGGCTCCAATCTGTCGAGGGCGGCTGAGAGGGGAGTTTGGATACATGGCAGATACTGTGGCGGCGCAGCAGGTGTTAGATGGCAAGTATAGTTGCCCAGAGGAAATAGATGAGGGGACGAGAGACCTATTTGAGGAGATTGCTTGCCTGCGCAGTATCATTCCGAAGAACTCAGTAAACACGGTTTGGACTCCAGAGGGCTGGTCGGCGAACTGGCAGGGGAAAAAGGAGGAAACCTCCTCATCTCAATCTGGCCTGCACTTCTCGCACTACATTGCTGGCTCCCGGTTTCCTGTGATAGCAAGACACGACTCGTTAAAAGCAACGATCTGCAACAAATGGGGCTTTGCGCTGGATAGATGGGGAAACAGGCTATCATGCATGCTGGAGAAGCTAGAGGGTTGTTGCCTGGTGGACAAGCTACGGTCGATCCTGTTAATGGAGGCGGACTTCAACGCGAATAATAAAGAATTGATCGGCAACAGGATGATGGCTAATATCAGGAGTCATGGGCTAATGATGGAGGAGATTTTTAGTGAGATTGGAAGGACGGCAGAAGATGGAGCTCTGGCCAAGACTCTTTTTTACGACATTGTTCCGCAGAGCAGACTTCCGGCGGCCATTAGTTCAGTTGACGCTGCCAATTGCTATGACAGTATTTCACACGCTATAGCCTCGCTTATCTTCCAGGCGTGCGGTGTTCCTACGGAAGGAGTAGTGGCAATGTTATCGGCAATCCAAGATATGAAGTACTATCTGCGGACAGCCTTCGGTGATTCCAAGAACTTTCGAGGCTCGAAGATAGAAGTGAAATATCAAGGGATGTGTCAGGGCAATGGAGCAGCTCCGGCAGGATGGGCGGCAATTAGTATTACTATCTTGAGTGCTCACAAGAAGAAGGGACACAGTGCCACCTTTATGTGCCCCGTGACGAATAAAGTGGTGAAACTCGCGGCAATACTGTATGTTGATGACTGTGACCTTTTGCACATTAACATGGTCGAGGAGGATAGCGTGCTTGTTACTTTTGAGAAGATGCAGAAGAGTGTGATGAACTGGGGTAGGCTTTTGATTGCTTCGGGTGGATCATACAAGCCTCCAAAGTGTTTCTTTCATCTCATTTCCTTCAAGTGGGACCGGAAAGGAAATTGGAGTTATGACACAAATCATGACAAACCAGAATTTGACATGGTGGTGCCCATGCCGGATGGATCTGTGGAGTCAATTGAACATCTGCCAGTCACGGAGGCAAAAGAAACACTTGGAGTTTACTCCTGTCCAAATGGGAGTGCGCATGGGGCTATTCAGGCAATGACCACAAAGGCTCAAGAATGGGTGGATAGGGCGAAAGAGGGCCGGCTCAAGAGGAGTGACATTTGGTTTCTCCTGGATTGTCAGTTTTGGCCTCGAGTTGGTTATGGTCTGTGCTGCAATCCTGGCGAGCATCTCTTGCTGGAAGATTGCTTGCAGAAGCAATATTTCCAATTGCTCCCGCTAGGCGGGGTCATTCGGACGGCACCAAGAGTGATTCGGCAGCTGGGAAA
Source organism: Cyclotella atomus (assembly GCA_036939935.1). Lineage (NCBI taxonomy): Eukaryota > Bacillariophyta > Thalassiosirophyceae > Thalassiosirales > Thalassiosiraceae > Cyclotella > Cyclotella atomus. Next base: position 11,817 of record JALLPI010001094.1, read on the forward strand.
GGGGTTTTATGGAGTTGGATGTCCACATCCGGGGATAGAGTGCTTCATCGGGCAAATCAGCAAGTTGCTGATGCATTACGGTTGCCCTTCGAACATTGGCGAGAAGATGAAAATATCTTATCTTCAATTGGTGATAGAGTTAGGCATGTCGGATCAACCTTTTCAGTTGCCCTATTCTCGGTATAAAAAGCACGTGACGCACAGCTGGTTGGTGTCGGTATGGGAGAAATGCGAAAAGTATGGTGTGAAGATTGAGATGAACGATGTGCCATTGGAGTTGGTTAGAGAGAGGGATAAGTGGTTGATGAATGAGTTCGTCCGGGTGGGGTACGTTGGAAAGGATCTTGCCACTTTGAGTAGATGTAAGAACCATCAACAAGTGTTGTATCTTTCGGAGGTTATCGGAGCATCGGGCAGCAGCTTGGATGAGAGATATCTCAAGAAGCGTCCAGAGCACGAGTCTTGGTCCACTCTGAGGTTTCCTAAGGAGCGGGTCACGCCGTCAGACATGAGACTGTGGCAACAGGCTCTTCGCAGAGTGGTGCCTGAAGCCGGGCTTCCCGTCAGACTGGGCAGATTCCTGCATCAAGGATACAAACGGTGGGAGTGTAGACTGAACATGAGAGACGGAGTGTTACTGCACTACTCAGGCAATTCGATGGAGGTTTATACGCCAACAAGTGAGTCTAGGCGGCGGTGGACGAAGGAGGAAGGCGGGTTTGAGCAGGTGATTCAAGGTGTGCCCTGCACAGTTCGGGATAGTACTCACAGCACGGTGACGATTCGTTCTGTGGCAGCTCCGCCGGACCCCGAAGATATGCCGGAATGCTTTCTAGATGTTCTGCGAGAATGGGGAAGTCTCTGGATGTGGGACTCTCTTCGGTTAGTTGGGGATGATAACTGGCTTATCGATGCAATAAGGGAAGGGACTTGTATGGCAGTCACTGATGGCTCCTATATTCGGGAGCTATACCCTGACATGTGCTCATGTGCATTCATTCTCGAATGCTCTCAAGGCAGAGGTAAAATCTTTGGCTCCTTTGCAGAGAACTCCTCGCGGGCGTGTGCCTATCGGGGTGAGCTATTAGGTCTGATGGCAATACACTTGATTCTGCTGGCAGCAAACAAGTTGGTGGCAAACCTCCCGGGATCAGTGAAGATTTTCTCGGACTGCCTCGGGGCGCTTAAAAAGGTCACTTCTCTACCAGAAACTCGTCTACCCAGCAGCTGCACGCACTCAGATATCCTGAAAAACATTATGGTCAACTGCAGTAAGCTATCTTTCTCCTGTGAGTACCTGCACGTCTCGGCACACCAAGATGACAAGAAAGGTTTTAGTCAACTGCCTCGACCGGCCCAACTTAATTGTTGTATGGATGTCAAGGCGAAATCTGAATTATGGGGTCTCGAGGGCACGGCACTACCACCACAGGAGGTGTTCCCCTTGGAAGCAGTAGCTGTTTTTGTGGGTAAAGAGAAGCTGACTTCGGGGTCAGAAGATCTGTTGCGGTATTGGTGTCAACGGGTAGTTGCGAAAGAGGTTCTGGCGCATGAGAAGGTGAAAGTGTTGGACCAGGAGCAGTTTGAAGAGGTTGAGTGGCCAGCGGTGTACAAGGCACTGACTGATGTTCCCCGAATGTTTCAACTATGGGCGTGCAAACAGGTGACAGGAGTGGCGGGGACAAACTAAATGCAGGCGAGATATACCCCCAATCATTCGAAAAAGTGTCCTAGTTGTTGTGTTTGTGTGGAGACGTGCGCACATGTTTTGACGTGTCCGGAAGAGGGACGAGTGGATTGCTTGCAGAAATCTATCGACCTACTGGACCAGTGGCTGAAGGAGAAGGGTACGGATGACATGCTGAGGAGGTACTTAGTCGGGTATGCACGTGGCCGTGGCGGGCTCACGATGGCGGAAATAACTGGGTGGCAGGCAGGAGCGTATAGAGGATTGGCAGAGTCAATGGACAAGATAGGTTGGCGAAGATTTATGGAAGGTATGGTTTCGAAGGAGATTATTGCAATACAGCGGAAGGCAGAGGATGATGGACGATGTAAAATGATGGTGAAGAACTGGAGCGCAGGTTTAGTTACAAAGCTGTTGGAGGTGACACACGGGCAATGGTTGTATAGGAATGTACATGTGCACGATCTGGTGAAAGGTGAGAAGGCAATGGCACGGAAGGCGGAGATTCGGAGAGAGCTGGAATATCAATTGATGATGGGCGGAGAGGGCTTAGCTGAAGAAGATGAGTACTTACTTGAGATCAACCTAGATGATTTAGATGAGTCTACAGGAGAGGACCAAATCTACTGGCTGATGGCACTTAAGACAGCACGGAAGGCGTGGCAAATACAAGAGGAACGGAGGCTGGCAGTGGCAGCGAGGCAACACTGAGTTAGAGCGGCATATTATTACACTTATCCTGCATAGACAGGATACTACGGGCTTTAAATAGCCCATATTCCCCAAGAGTAATCTTGGAAGGAGAGCGCCGCTCTCTGGTGGCCCCTGGCTGCGACGCTGTTTGCTTTAGGTTCTCGGCGTATGAAGACTCCCGTTGAAGTGGTTAAAGTGTCTAGGTAGAAGGAGATAAAGTACCTAATTTCTTATGTTGTTCTGTTCTGGATATACCGTGGTTACCGGCGCACATGACAGAGGCACATATTGTACCAGGGTT
>JALLPI010001095.1:0-12072 GCA_036939935.1 Cyclotella atomus
CATTCTGCTGCTTAGTAAGGTTGTGGGAGAACGTATCATGCACAAAGAGGCAGAGGGGAGAGTAGTCTCTCTCTCTCCATCTCTAGAGAGCGAGAGAAGAGAGAAGGGAAAGAGCGAAAAAATGAAGAACGTTAAAGGTATCAAGTGGATTTTGGAATAAAAATCACAGCTTTCCAATCCTCCTCTCCTCTCTCAAAAGCGCTTAAATCACCCAACCATCATGGATCCATCATCGTCATCCAACGACTCACCGGAACCGGAACAAATCAGTGGGTTTGAATTCAATGGGACGATCTACCGAACCTACGCAGAAATGGTGGCGGCAAAGCGCGAGCGAAACAAAGACTACCTGGATCAAATGCTGTCCGAGATCTCTTCGTTTGCTGGGAGCTCTCATGCTACGAGAGATAGTGGCAGCGTTGCAAGTTCCGTCTCTACTAAAAAGAAGGGACATAAGAAGAAGAGAGTGGGAAGTAACTCCCCTGTACGCCGTAACCCACCAAGGACTGCCTCTGCGAACGCATCGTACAAAACTGACGATGGTAGCGATTCGTCGATAGCATCAAAGGCATCTTCTTCTTATTCGAGCAAATCTTCTACATCGGATGAAGTTTGCATTGCAGATCTTGTTAACACTGGATCTGGAAGACCTCCTGCCGAAGTTGTGCCAAAAAAGAAGCGTGCAAATAAGGAGAAGAAAGCTGCAGTTTCTGGATCGAGAAGACCTGCTGCTAAGGCTTTGTCAAAAAAGAAATCTCCAAGTAAGAAGAAAGCAACTGAAACTGTTTCTAGATTGCCGTCTCCGATCCGACGTGATCCACAACAATCTACTGCTTCTTTTACCACTGATTGCTCTCTTGGCAACTTGCCTTCAATATACTCGAAATCGAGAGACATACAACCAAGCCAACGTCCTGCAGCATCACAACGCCCTCCATTGCAATCAGGCAAAGGTAAACTGAAATCTATACTGTCCAAGCCAAAATTCAGTCGGCCAATTAAAATGACGCAATCCGATATTGAAGCTAGAAAGGCAGCATTACGCGCTAAAGCGCCATATCGTGATCTTGTACATAGAGTACATAGACCAAGACGAAAGAGAAACCCCAAACATGCCAAATCAGAGTACCTGAAGCTCGACATACCGGGACAAGATACTCGTGATAGAGGCCCTTTTGCAGACAATCGATTACCACCTAAGGATGTAAAAGATATGTCATATGTATTAGAACATATTGTTCTTGAAGGATTCAGAGTGAAAAATCGTGAAATGGCTTGGAGAAACTTTTGTGCAGTCCGCGGAGGTCCTGGGAAAAAGAATGAAGCTGAAGCTGCGTTGAATACAAGCTTCACGCAAGAAGCATTGTATGCAGTAGATATGACACTCTATGCGGGTCTACTCAACAAAACAGAATGCCCTGTGGCCAGTATTAGAACGCAAGATGATAGAGAAAGTGACGATGAGTTAATACCAAAAGAGTATCTCTTGGACCATCCTAAACAGAACTCAAGCCCAATGACACAGCAGAAAAGCCCAACTCGGCATGTTTCTGAATCAAACAAAATGGATCAGCTGTGGATTCAGGAGTACGGCGATGGACTTGATCCCAGGATGTTCATTGATGAGTATCTATCTCTCAGTGGTGGAGAAGCTGAGAAGTATACCGCGTTACTCATCCAGGTGTGCTGGGATCGTGCAGTTGGTGCAGTCTCAAGTACAATTACTGTGGATTTGAATGAAACTAAGCCAGCAAGAGGACAAAACAAGGACAAGGACATAGATCAATCAGAAAAGAAAGATGATGCGGTCTCAGATTTATCATTTCATGATCAAAGATTGTCTCTGGGGTCTAATCTCCACACGGAATCAATGAATATTGTCGGTGGTGTGGTGGACTGTATTTTATCTGACAAATCTACATTCATGCTAGACGTGTCAAAAATTGACGGACGTGGCGCTTGCGTTGTATGGAGAGATGTTGTCAATGCCTTGAATGATTGCTGTCGATCTAATGAAACAGATGACATTGAGAGCTCATCAGAACAGCCTGCAAATGAAAATAGCCCATTCATATCTAGTCTGTTGAATGAAACTACTGCGAAGTCCATTGCAATAAAATTGATTGATAGGTACGGAGCTTCAGAGCAAAGGTCTTGTAATCCTGCATAATTTTGAGTTAGTTTCTTCAATCACATCATACTTCATTTAGAGTCTAAAAATTGGATTACTCTATCAAGTAATGGTTTATTGTGCGGTATGAAATGACCCTTTTCGTGCACTGGGTTGACGAAGCTTTTTGCTAAATCTTCACTGAAATGCCTGGGCACACTTGTGTCTCCCTCTCCATAAATATGCAACGATTGAATTCTGATATTGTTCTTCGTCACATCATGTATGCTCTCAGTAAGCGGGTATTGGTGCATATGTGTAAACCCACTGATGAGTATTACTTTCCTGATTCTACCAAATGGTTGAATAGCAGCATCTTTGTTCTCTAATAGCTGTGCATGGTGTGCCAGCACAGATAGTATATGACAAAATGTCGCTCCCTGTGAGAACCCCAAAAGATAGTACTCTTCGTTAGCTTTTAGTAGTCCACGGATTTGATTTATAGAATCATCTATCCCGTGGTACACCATCGGTACTTCTTTCAATGCCAATGACGCATCACTATAATCTTTGCTTGAATACGTGAACCATGCTCTTGCATTTTCACGGTCTCCATTTGATACCTCGACCTCTTGGCCATCTACAATTATAGTACTGGTCATTGGAAGAATATGTGGCGCGTGTGGAAATATGCAATCGTATCCTGCATCACTCAATCGCCTTTGATATGGAATGCATAAAAATAAGCAGGCATAGAAAAAGTATGGCAGTGTGGCAACAGCATTGTACCTACTTTTGCAGCTTCTTCGTGCGTGATTTCATTACGAATCCATTCTGCGCCCAACCATGGAGAAGTAGAACCTTCTTGCTTGGCACCGCACTCATTTTGAAGCGGGAAGGGGAGTAAGCGGAAAGAGGAAGACGATGGTTCCCGCCAAAAAATCCGTCACTCCAAACTCCAAATCCAATCCTCCCAGAATCCGCTGTCAAAGCTACGATGTATTCCCTCCCTCCATTCATCAAGCTCTGCCTGCGATACCAAATACCAACAAATCGATCACACCCGATGTAAGTCGAGTACTACCGACTTTTTTGTGCGTCATCGTTCATGATGGTGGTGCCAGGGAAAAGTCTCTGCTCAATGGAATCATGCTGTGATGATTTATGCCCGTCTGATGTTTGATGCCCATGCAATCCATTGTATGCCCCTTAATATTGTTCTTGCACATAATAAGAAACCATACATATTGATAGTTCAATATTTCTATTCTACTTCATCCGTGCAGACATAAGATGAGTGGTATTAAATGCACTTTTGGAAGTATCCACCACGGTAAAACTACGTCAAGCCAAGGCAATATTATTCATGTCTGGGAGGTAATTCTTGACATCGCGAAAGGAGATGTGGATCTTGTGACTAAAGTAGTGTTCAAGAAAACATCTGGGAAAAGGATGTTGACACATACCTCCACATGCCCAATGAAATCGGGATCGAATTGGAGGTTTCAGGTTAGAAAGCAAACTGAAGGCCCAGTATGAGTTTGTGCTGTCTTGGTTGGGCACAATATAATCACTCGTAGAAGATTTATTAAGGTGCCTTTACATGGAAGCAAATGGTCTCGTTTTCGTCATCACATGCGAAAGAGAACCGAACCCTTTCGTCCAAATGAAATTGCAGAGTGCAACTTTGGCATTGAGTTAGAGCTGTCTACGTCTGCCCACGTTTCTGCTGGTGAAGTTGCAAGAGTCCTCGGCTCACACACTTCCATTGATGTCAAAGACTTGACTGAAGACTTTGTTCAAGCTAGGAATAGAACAGATATTTGCAGCAAGTTCGAGCTTGTAAGTCCAGTCTTGGCCGGAGGCTCTGGAATTGCTGAGGTAGACCAAGTTTTGAAAGCTCTCGGTACGATTTCATCGGTCGAAGTGGGAAGATCAATGGGATTTCATGTGCACGTTGATGTTTCCAAGTTCTCGTGCAAGGAACTGGCCAAGGTCTGCCAAAACTTTCTCCGCATTGAACGTGCAATGGATAGCTTTATGCCACCGTCTCGAAGAGAAGATGTGCAGCAGTACTGCATGTCAAATGAAAAGGTTGTTGAATCCGCAGCTTTATCAAACTGCGAAACATTAGCTGAATTGGCCAGTGTCATGAACCCAGGCGAACATCCAGGTGTGGCTCGGTACTACAAGCTGAATCTTCAAAACCTTGTGACTGGTCGCCAGCCGACTATTGAATTCAGACAGCATTCTGGTACATCTAACGGCTCCAAAAACTCTGTTAAGTTAGATGATGCCTCACTGATGGTAACAGCAAATGATGATGATCATTTGTTTGAGATGATCATGGTGGATGTAATCAATGATCGCTATCTGCGTGACTTCTATCGTAATAGACACAATGAGTTGCATAAAGATCACCATGGTGAAGGAGGAGGAAGTTGCTGTGAGGGGTGTGCTGCTAGGGGCCAATGTGCAGCCAAATTTCTACCTGTTTGAATGGTTGAATGAACAGAGTAAGGAACTTTGGAAAGAAGCCTAAGATAGTAAAGATGTCAATAAAGATATGAGGTAACTGAAATCTAGTGAAATGAACCAATTCGTTCTTTATGTGCACTGGTTGAAAGATGAGAGCAAATGAATGGCACTAACTATCATACCCTTGAACCTCGATTCAGCTTTCCCGCCATCTCAACCGCATTGTCGTCTCGCAGCCATCAACCATCAACCTCATCCGGCCGCCCGTGAACAAACATTTATTTTGTAATCAGCGATCGCGGTGCTCCTGTAGTTGAAACTTCTCGTGCGTCTGCAGTTCACTTCTTCATGATGCTCTGTTCAATCATAGTAGTTTTGATCATCCACCTAGTTCCAGCCGTAACTTCGTTTTCAAGTTCATTGCTTTGTAGTAGATGCTCGTCTGGTCGAACGGCTCTCGGAACTAAAACGTTAGTTTCGTCGATCAACGTCCAGCAAACCACACGATCTCTTTCAGATGAGCTACTTAGTCTGTTGCTGCAGAAGGCTTCAACGTCTAAGCCAGATAATAATCTCGATGACGAGATAAACTCACTTGTGAGAAGACTCATCTCATCAAAATCGTCTTTCGATCCGAAAGATTGCATAGATGGTCCCTTATTCACAACTATCCATTTCATCGGGGACACACCTTTGTGGGAAAAGTTTGCAATTGGGAACGTGAGAAATGTGAAGGGGCAAAGATATACATTGCTAGATAATACGTCTGGGAACTTTGTGAACTATGCTGAGATATGGGGGCAGAACTTGTACCTCAAAGCTGTAGGCAAGTTTGTTGAGAAGGGATCGGTAGCATCTTTAAACACTGAAGTAGGGGATGTGTCTTCGTCAAACAATCCACTCGATGTACTGACATCTTTCTTCTCAAAAGACCATGACAGAAACAAACCTACACCTTTTGACTATGAAGCAATTGTATCAGGGGCATCTATAGTTCTCTTCGGGAAGTACACGTTGAATGTTGATATTGTGGATTGATAGTGGTTCAGGTCAAAAATGATTTAGTTTATGATGATTGGAGTGATCACACAATGGAGGAATAGACAACCCGAATCAACTTGTCTTGGCACTTGATCAATTCTTAGCTTTCAACACTTCCACTACGTCGTATAGGATTGCCAAAGGCTTGCGACGTCTGCCAGCAGCAAGACTGGCAGAGGGAAATGTGTTCACACCTAACTCTGCTCGGATGATTTGCGGCCCTAAATTATCGTGAACTTTTAGCAGCGAAGGAGATCCACTCTCTGCTGCCAGTACTGATAACGTGTTTGTGTAGCCATTGAAAACCAAGTAATCCGCAACCAACTCGTTAATGATGACATTTTCTTTGGGTACAGTTGGTCGTTTGGTACCTTCCTTAGTCAAACTATCCGTCAAGCAATGATATATATCTGCGCGTAGAATTCCCATCACAATATCGAGTGTGCCGGTTCTCTTGAGGCTTTCCTCTAGTGCATCCACTAATTCTCTCTGTGTCGCCATGTTAATGCAACCAGGAGACTCGGACAAGTGAACCAAACGGTCCGCAATTTTAAAATTCTATCGTATCGCGTAGCCGCATAATGCCCAGGTTTGAATATCGTACCATGTCATTGTTAACGATTACAAGACAGCCATAACCAGGGTATTGGCATAGTTGAAAGATCCGCTTACTTCTTTTCTCCTTCAATCGATACTTTTGATCATGGCTAATCAAGTACAAGCTTTTTACAGAAGTAACATAACCAGGGCATTGAAAGAGTTGAAGGATCCAGAAGGGTCTTCCTCGAGATCAATCAGAAGTTTTATAGAAGCAACCACTTCTAACGGTGCTGAAGACTGGAGCAATGTCAGCTTTTTACAGGTTGGTTGCCATGACATATGAATTATGACACTGTTCACAACTTCTTTTCTTAACCTACCAATGACAATCGTTTCTTTTTTGACGCTGTATTCAAGGCACTTCGCGAGATGGTGAAATCAGAAGAGGTTGTCTACAAGAAGTCAAAATACAATCTTCCACTCTCAAAGAGCTCCAAAAAGAGCAAGGGAGCTATCAAGAGTCCCTACAAAACCCCCAAGACCAACGAGGGCGAGAAAGCTGTCAAGAATAATCCCTACCTCGAATCTCCCAAGGCAGGTGTCAAAAAGTTGTTGAAGCAGATATCGCGTGTGCAGGAGCCCGTCACTGGCGTGACAACATTCAAGAAGCTCGGTGATGAAGAGTTCAAGCTCGGCTGCCTAAAGGGCTACAATTTCTGCATTGCTGGTATTCTCCACACTTCAATTGAAGAGACACAAGTAATAACCTTACCCGAATTCTGCAATATCATCATGACACTGGGCGGCAAAATCACATCTCAAGTTGATAACTCGACCGATTATCTAGTGCTGGGCTCATTGGAGGATGGACGTGCAGTGAATGAAAGCTCCCGCTACATAAAGGCTAAAAAACGAAACAAGATTTGGGAAGAAAATGGAGTGGGTTTCCCCATCCAATTTGTCAAAGGTATCGACGAGTTCTCTGGTTTACTGAGGTCGATGAGCGAGAGTGAAAGAATTCGATACGAATCATACTTCTAATTTACGGGCACTTAGACCTATCACGATCGAATGTAGCTGGAGTTCTTCCAAGCCACAGTAACATTCGTAATACGTTCACCTAAACCATACGCCTTTCTCAAGAAGTAGGGATGGACTAAATGCTCCCCACTTCTCCCTTGCTTATCAGTGAAATAACAACTCTCATTAAATGCATCTGTTCTTTGCACATCACCAAATGGATCTTCGTACATGGTAGCCACAGCTCCAAAAGGACTGGTCCATGAATCGCCTCCCACGGCCATCATTTGAAACACCATCATTGAACGAAGTATACTCATGATGGTGCCGTCGGCGCCAGCGTGGATACCTCCGGCTGTGACGAATGCTCCGCCAAACTTGTTGCTTAGATCAGCATCAATGTGCCAATAGTTGATCCAGTTTTGGACGTCGGGGTGGACGTTGCCGTTGTATACTGGAGAGCCAATTATGATGGCGTCGGCATCCTTGACATCCAAGAAGGTGATATTGCTAGTGTGTCCGTAGATAATGTGACCGTGTATGGGGCTGTTGGGATGGTGTTTGATATGTGATTTGAGGGCAGTGTGCTGAAGAGAAAGAGAAAGTTATTAGCCTCGTAAAAAATCAATGTCGATGTGTGTCAGTCACGAGAAACTTACCACACCAGTGGCTACATTCCAAGCCATCTCACTAATGTGAGTATGATACTCCGGCCCATAAACAACCAAAATAGTCACATTGTTCGAAGGAGAGCAACCATTAAGTACAGTGCAAGATGGTGAAGCGAGGCCCATCTTGGAAGGCCAGTCAATGGTAGACACAGATGAATCTAACAGTGCCTCTGGGACAGCCACTTCTTGTGCACCCGAAGCATCAGATTGAAGCATCTCGGGTGCAGGTTGAGCCTTGCCATACTTTCCGTTGGCCTCATATTTGACCTTGTTATTGCGTTGATACTGAAGCCATTCTTGATAGTTGGCATCATTGTTCAGGCCACGTTTCTTACCATAACCTCCATTCTTGACCGTGTCAAGCCATTCTTGAAAGTCTGCATCTTGCCCAACATCATTCTCCATTCCGTAAGCTTTCTTATTCTGAAGCCACTGTTGATAGTCTGCATCTTTGTCAGCATAATTCTCCAGTCCATAAGCTTTGTGGTCTTGTAACCACTGTTTATAATCAGCATCTTTGTCATCATAATTCTCCATACCAAATCGTACATTTACTTGATTCTTACTATTGGTATCACTGGAGCCCATGATAGGGCTGCCCATGGCTTGATTACTCTGCTTGTGACTTCTCAAAATGGCATGAGCCAAATTGGCAAGGTACATGACTCCCCCGATCCAAGCCAACGTTGCCACCATTACTATTTTTTGGGGCTGTTTGTACCATGGCGCGGGGGCACGGCGCCGTGAAAAATACTGGGGATCTTCGGGGGAGTCGGCATAGGGGGCGTAATGTAATAATGAGTCGCCTTCGTAGGTGCCGTAGGCGTTGGAGGCGATGTAGGGGGCAGTGGGAGGGCGACGCCGAACGCCACTTAGGGCTTCGTCCATTGATCTACGGTCGGCGTTGGCTGGGCCGCTGTGGTGGTCGCTGAAGCTCATGATGATTGGGTAACTTCAGAGGTTGTAATTTAATTGTATGATGTTGATCAAGCAGCGCGACGTTGGTCAAGCAGCGACGGAAGTGAACGCCATGGTCGTGAGAGTTTAATTCGTTGTTGTGAGTGTGGCTCATCTTGTTGGCTCAAAGGGCTTATTTAATTCGGTCTTTCTGAATTACTGCCAACCTGTTCCTCTGTTGTGACAAACTGAGATTAGAGGTGGGGCCTCCCGCCACCTCCGCAGCCTAGACGAAGAAAGCACTATGGCATAACCATATGGCCCGGAAACCCAATACTATCCAGAATAACTAAACAGCACAGCATGCTCATAGGCAGACAACTCGCAAGATGAGCAGCAAACTCAATGCCGCAGCTCAATTGGCAGCACCACTTGCAATCATTGATGGAACTCATCTAATCTTTCTCCCGAGTCTCGAGCTGTCTGCAATGATGGCTCGAGGAGAATTCATTGTCCCTGCTGTGCCATTGAAAGATGTGTCAATCCTAATTGGCAGGCGATACATTGCATTCTTTGATGATGAAGTTAATACGACTGTGGATGACTCTGGCGAAATGGATGAAGATGTGATTGAAAGATTGCAAGTGGATGCATCGGATCTCATTGATGATATGTGCTTTATTCGTCCAATAAAACTTAGTGGCGATCGCAATTCTGCTTTATCAACAGTTAGAATATGGCTTGAGCAAGATGTGGGCGCTGTTTCGATTAGTTGGTCCGATGACAATACGTTAGATGTTCGCATGCCGGTTATTGGTGATTCAGATGAAATGTACGATATTGAAACATGTGATGATGTACACATCTTTGGTGACAGCAATAGTCTTCTGCATGATTATGGAGCTGCATCGAGAGCTAGAGATACTAAGCAATCTATCGACATACAAAATGCAGGGTCGTGTTTGGTAGCAGACTTTTTAGGAATTGGTGGCTCTGAACAAGTGCTTCTGCTGCCTCGGCTTGATGATGTGCTGAATATTGTTTTTGAGCAAGAAAACGAACCTGACGAGGATATGTATATTCGATATAGAAATTTGATGAAAGCAATTCTTAGCAGATCTTTCTTGACGGATGGACATGGTGTACTTCATTCTGAGCGGATGGAGAACTTTGATTTCGAGATTCGAGATGACAATTCAGTAGCGATGACACTTCCATCAATCAGTTTGGGAGATATATCTGCTGGTTTAGACAAATCCGAAACTTTGAAGCCGAAGATAGAACCAATGCCATCATTCGATGATAATCAACCTATGGACGTTGATACAGGCAATACACCTGAGGAGAGCGGCAAATCACACGAAGATCCACCGTGGCTCAAAACACTAGAAAAGACAATAGAGCACCGCATCTCGAAGAAACAAAGCGAAGCTGCTCAAATCAAGAAATCCAATCAAGCTTGTCAACAGCTCATTGATCGAGGTAGAGAAACGTTGCACAAAGCCATTCGTTCTGAATTTTACAACAGTGGCAAGAATCGCTCTTCGGAAAATTTGCCAGATCCGCAGGTTGTAAAACTGCGCTACGGTATGCGACCTAGATCTTCGATGGATACGAGTGGCATTTCAGTAGCAATGGATTTGGAAATCGATGTTTACCTGCCCGAGATTCTACATTCAGATGAGCTATCGGAGATGGAGAATCATGCAATTCATGAATTCCATATATCGTGCCTCGTACCCATCAATGATCAGCCTTTGTCAAGAGGTAATTCAAATGATGCAAAAGTGTCATGTCATCAAATCAAAACTGTCAGTGGTTTGGTGCCAACACTAAGACTGAGAGAATGTGTGACAATCATGGCTTCTGTATTTTTCGACAACTTGATTATGAGTTCTTCGGCTGATCTTACTTCCAATTCAATATTAGACCTTTCAATCCAGGGTTGTTGGGCAGACAATGCCACACATGTCCAAGGAGAACAAGCAGATGTACAAAATAGACAAGGAACAGTGTTGTGTGTGCTGCAGCTTTCAGAACAAATGCTTTACCTCTCAGCATCGAACCCATCCTCCTCCAACAGCGGAAAATGCATTCATAATGAAATAGATTTTAAAGTGCATGCACTTGATCAGGAGTTGATACCAAGGGCAGTATACGAATATCGTGAGCCTCACACGTTGGCAATTGATACCTCCGGTTCATCTACCTTGCAAGATCCGGCATTGTGGAAAGATTTTGTCACATTACTGAACAAAAGGGTTGGGTTCAATTCACACATTGATTTGTTTTGGAAGAATGGAGATCCTAGATTGAAGTTAGTAATCTTTGGTACAAATAAAAAGGAGCAAGCTGGTAAGTGCAATTGTGTCTTTTGGCCTTGAGTTGGAAATATCTCCTTGTCTCTAAACCATTGGGTGTTTGTAAAGCAACAGTAAAGCTGGTGATACAACATATACCTGGCTCATTACAAGTTGTTCGACATGCCGATTCATGATATTGGCACAGTTACACCTAAAAATGGTTACATACTACACACATTACAATATCAATTTCAATTGAAGAAAAATAATTTCACAGTAAAGTCAAAACGTAGATGCAATAACTATCAACAAACCTCATTTTTGCACAACATCTTTCTAACGGTTGCAACCAATGAATTTGATAGTAGAACTCGTTCAACAACTAGAGGCATCGTACTTGATGGATGATTCCTTTTGCCTAATGCTTTCAGTTCTTCAATACATGGTCCATCTGATACAAGTAGTGGCACACAATTTTCTGGGAGAATATCTAAAAAGGTACATTATTCAAGCTGACAGTGGACAAATCGAGAGAAGTACAACCATAACCTCCTTTGATGTGAAATTTTACTATTGTCACCCTCACTCTAATTTTGTGTTTATATAAGACCTGCAGCATACAGACAAAATAGCATGATGGTTTGGTAATAAATGTGGAAAAAATTTGGGTTGGAGTTGGTGGAAAGTTTCGCACTGTCATGCCAAATCTGATCAAAAACTGTTGCTGTTGGCAGTCATGGAAACACATCTGTTGCTACCAAACACTTGAATGACATCCATATGGATTCAAAAAAGGAGATTCATATGCCAAGCCAGCTTTTGGTAGCCCATCTGGGACATGCTGCCTCACTTTTTGGGCTGCAGTCAGAGGAAAATATATCTCATTTGGCTGCGACATCTGATTTAAAACTGATGCTGTTGGCAGTCGTGACACCATAACTGTTCTGTTGCTGTTGTACTTTACCATGGCACCCAAATGGATGCAAAGAGCCATGCACCAATGCTGTCAAAC
>JALLPI010001096.1:0-12064 GCA_036939935.1 Cyclotella atomus
AAAACGGCCCGGAACCGGAATTCCGACCGGAATTTTTCCGGAATTTTGAACCTAGCCAATGACTGCCACGACAGCAGTCACCTTTTGATCTTCCACTGAGGAAGTGTCGTCCATCTCGTGGTTTGAGTCTGAATAATTACCAGACTCTGAAGACTCGTCCATGTTATTTGTGGTTACTTTGGTTGGAGTCTCATCTTTAAAGCAAGTAGAGGACATTGCATTTAAGCGAGTAGAATAGTGAGCAGCTTTGTTCGGAATAGGAGTGTAATTCTTAACACATGTATTAAGTTTAACCCTTTTAGTTAACTTCCTGTTGCTACTTGACTCACACCTTGATTCGGAGTTGGAGTCGCTGCTGTCACTGTCACTGCTATCAGCATACTTACGCTTCTTATTTTTCTTAGAGCTTTTCTTTAGAGCCTTCTTCAACTTCTTGCAAGAGGCCTTGAGTTTCTCCGTCTTGGCAAAAAGCTGAGCGTAAGACTTGTTAGCACGAGCGGAGTATCTTTCTTACCGTTGAAACCCTTCTTCAAGTTGCCCTGGTGGTCGTACTTCTTGCAGTCACTAGTATTATGACTGATATGTGCGCCCCCATACTTCTTGCACAGAGCACAAGACTTTGCAGGGGGCTTCTCATGCTTCACAGCGTGAGATTTTTTCTTGGGGATCTTGCCAGTCATCATAGAAGACATTTTGCCCCCCTTTGCATTGTTCTTGGAGTGTCCAGGCTTTATGACCAAGGTCATACTGTGTACGCCAGCTGCCAGCTGTAAGGCATCGCTTGCAATGCAATCGTTGAAGCTTGCCATCACCGTATGGCTCCACCGCCTGCTTTGTTGCATCCGTCGCATCATGAGAATGGATGAGGCTGGGATGCTTGGCAACGTAGCCGGCTAGCGTTGTGAAACACTGCAGAAAAGCCCTCACCTTCTGCTTGCTGGGGCTGAGATGAAGGAAGGTGAGGTAGAATTTTTGTTGCTCTGCCACGTTGTTGGCAAATACGGTCTTGAGCATCAAGATGTAGCAGTCGTTCCAGGCTGCCATCATCTTGCCGTGGATGCCGGACTGCTCCTCCCCACGGAGGTTCGTCCATGGGTCCTTTTTGGTTTGCTTGTGGACGATCTTGTCCCACGGGGTTTGCCGTCTCCCCGGAAGAGGTTCGCGTTGGTGGAGAAGATGGTGGTCATTGCCGCCACCTGCTCCTGTATCACCGCAGCAACCGCTACTTTGAACTCCTTCACTCACAAAGCGCTCCTTGTCGGATTCGAGCATGGTGCTCTCGATTTGTTCGAGCACTACATCCCGGAGGTCTTTTTGTTCTTGCACCTGCTCCTTTGCCCTGCTCACCTTCTGCCTTGCGTCCTCATACTTTCCAAACAGGCCCACGCCCTCAAGCGCCTCTCCCATCCCTTGCATGTGGCAGAGGAAGTGCTCCTGGTTGCCAATCCCTTCCCACATGGGGTGACAGCTCTCCACGTCGTTTGGGAGCTCAACCTTGATGGTTGGGACCTTCCGGTCCGGATCCAAGTCTTCGAGCTTCTCAGTCTCAGGAATGTAGGGAATGGTCCTGAGCCTTGAGGCCTTCAGGGAATCTGCTGGATGAGAGACATTTGCTTGGCTTTTCGAAGAAGTGATGTAACAATCAACAGGCTCTTGAATGAGCTTTTGGGTGGCTTGTTGGTGAGTCATCGGATGTATCAAGGAATTGATTGGTGCTGCTGAGGATTGGCAGCTGGTGAATGCTTTTTGAGGCACGGTGGCGACAAGGATGCAGGTTGCTTTGTTGGTATTGACCGAAAGGGAGTATCAATTGATAGTGTCTTAAGTCACTTGGACCAGTCCAACGACAGCAATGTTGAGTATAAAATAAAAATGAATTTGGATTCGATTTCAAAATTGTGAGCCTTAGACTAAGTTGGAAATTCTGAATTTTGGTTCCGGGCTGAAAAGTCAGTCCGACCAGATTCTGACTGGAATTTTCAACGTAGGCCTTGGAATATTGAAAATAAGGTAGAAATGGCTACAAAAGATGTAGCCAACATCTCATGTACATAGATGGGATTGATTGGTCGGAGGACGAATCCTTTGACTGATTAAAAATGCCTATTTGGTTCAGTTTTAGGCCATGGCAATTAGGCTGCCATGGTTGAAGGATTGGCTGTATGAATCAGCCTTGAACAAACCATGAATGAATTGATGCATGGCTCTTAACTTAAAGTTCAGTTTGAACTTCAACTCATTTTTAAGTAGATAAGATGTACTAATGATAGATAGAACCTTGGCCTATGTCAGTAAGATACCAAAAATCATATCTTTTATTCTACTCGAGCTTGAAAACGTCCTCACAAGACCTGTCTTCCCTCTCATCAAAAAGTGGCAAATCTACGTGCACCTCAAAACTCACATGAAATGTTGACAACCTCAATTCCATTAGTTGTTCACTAAATGCCAATGCAAAACCAATGTTTATCAAGTAAAGCGGAATGTAGCCACATCGGGGCATCCTTTTAGAATGCGGCTACATTGTCCATTTTTCCATAGCACTAGTATAGTGAAGTTTTAGCACGTGAACAGCTGTGTTCAATTTTAGCCATCAAACCATGGCGACACCCCTCGTCTGAAGCAATACACCCTCATTGCTCGGCCTACACCTAACCAATCAACTCCAAACCTTTTGCATCCTCTTCCCAACAACCAAAGGCATCGCCTGATGTGCCTATACCATCAATCCATTAAGTATTGCCTACCCGACAGCTACGGACATCAAAAACATCGAAAAAAATTCGCAAGTGCATCTCCAAACTTGTTTGGCACCCGTTCTCCTCCTGTGGTCGCCACACCAACCTCCTCTTGCCTTCCCATGATCGATAATCAACAATATAAGAAACTGAGACATTGGAACGGTCAAAATCCAACAAGAAGAAGGTGAGATATAGTGTTTTACTGTTTTTTTGAATGCAGCGAAATACACGAGGACCTCACCATTGCTTGCCAAACCATGCTCAAACCCTTACTATTGCCCCCAAACTCCCGCAGCCTCCTCCAAAAACTCAAATGCATCAACCAACGTGCTGCTTCTGTCAATCTATCCACTGTGGCATGATTCACAACAGCAATCCACACCAGTGATCTCGAAAAAATCTGAACCTCAATCTCCGATGCTGCCTCAAGCCCGTTCTCCTCCTGCAGTGGTTCCACCAGCCCTCCTCTTGCATTCCCACACTCACGAATGGATAGGAGAAGATACTGCTGTGTTGGAACAATTGAAATTGGACCAGAAGAAGGTGAGATGTTGTGTTTTATGTGTCAGAAAATGCATGAAAACATCACGAACTTGCAGCCCAAGTTCTTGGCCCTCTCTTGCCAATGTATGTTGCTGCATGCGGACACAATTTCATAGGAGACTGTCTTAAGTCTGCATCACCAGAAGTACCTACCCCGCAGTAGAAGATTTCATTCAGATCAAGCTACTGCAGATGCAGAAGTTCACCTGAACATCAAACATCCAAACAGGTGCCAAACTCAGACCCAGCAAAAGATGGAAGGAACCCGATGAGAGATTGCAATGCACACGTCGAAGGGATTGGCAATAGATTAATGGAACCCAACAAATTATTGCCATACACATAACAATAAATCTTTTGTTTGATGTCAATGGATGAAAGATCCAGGTTGAAAACTGGAGCCCTTGTTGTAGTATTTGTTGCTTTACAATATTCCAATGCAAAATCATCATCCTCGATGATACATAACTTCTTTGCTGCATTTGATTTAGCCTTTTCATGACATGTTTCGTTTGATTGATTCTAGTTGTCAACTGCTTCGGACTTCATTTTGCAGCCAGGTCTTTGTTTTGTTGGTTTGTCTAGATCTGCTGAATAATACAGAGGAGTGCCACATGCTGATCTAATCAGTCTAACAATCAACTGCAAAAGTTAATACAACACAATTTCTAGAATGCCAATGATCTAACATACTTGGTGTTGCATAAACAGCATGATGCTGACGGCGTGAGAATCAGTGTTATAAGTGTCACAAGCATGAAATTCAGCTGTAAAATTTCCAGTCAATAAAGGCTGAAATGGCTCAAATCAGCTACAAAATGGTCCTAAAATGGTCAGTTGTGCTTTTAAGTTACTGTGTTTGCATTGTGGTACATCCTTGACGTGCCGGTAGAGCTGGAAAAGACAATACGGCAGAACATCTACAGCATTGTCAAGCATGAGATGTAGCAGTATTATTGGTACATGGATGAAGGCTGGTATTGTTGAAATAAGCTAAAAATTGGTAAGGAAATGGTGAATGATACCCCTGGCATGATGTTGTGACAGTTTGGTAGGTGCATAGCATGTTAGGTTTGGTGGTGCAGTGGTTGTAGCAAAGTAATAGTTTTCACCACTGAAAAAATAGGTAGATAGGAAAGTACGGTGAAAGCTAGGTAAAAATTACGTACTTACGTACTTACGTACTTACCTCTAAACAGGGTACCTACTACCAGAGTTACTTTCGGCTGCTAGATAAGCATGCAGTGGTCATTTTTTTCAACAAAACTTTAGGAAAACCATCAGATGAGTACAAAGAACAGCTCCTATGAATATTTTGGCCATAGCATCCACCACAATGGATTTACACCATGGGCTTGATTGCATTTCACTGGTAAAATGGGAAATTTGGCGCTACAATGTGCGGTATGACCACCTTCTTGACAAAAATTTTACCTGAAATTTTTGTCAGATACTATTGACATAAATATCTATAAATCCTGTGATTTTTATAGGAATCAGAGGATGTTGCAAAATTGACCATATTGAGTGGTGCCCCCCTACTAACCCTAACCAATCCTCAGAGACAACCATTTTTGTGGGAAACTTCCTAGTAATGGCACCATTGATGCACGGATTCCCATGAGTTAATCTAAGATTCACAGGAATTCCAAATTCCACAATCCTTCTGTCTAGAGACAAAAAATTCTCTTTTTGATCGATGATCCGTGCTTTGCCTTTGCCTCTTAGGGAGCTATGGCTGTAGGCCTATAAGAGAGCCTCTATTGATGTTGGATGAGGAACATGTTTTCATTGGCAGGGATGTGATCCGCATTCTGATGGTGCCACAAGCAACAATAAGCCTTGTGTGTTGGGGTACAAGAGGGTACTTGTGCAGCTCAACGCAAGATTGGTGGATCTGGATCCAACCACAGAGGAAGTTAGCAAGGAGTCAGAGAGCAGCATGGATGCTGCATAATGATGAGAATAAGATTGCAAGTTGGTCGAACTCACACCAGCAGCAGGATGAGGCTGTAGGCCTCAAGCGAGAATGGTTTCTTATAATATGCAAGACTCAGATTCGACTTTCTGTCGTGTGTCACAATTGCCCTAAGTCGAATTATTCCCTCCCGTTTTCAAGAACAAGAATTTCAATCTATGAACATTTAACTTAGGAACTAATATTAACCAATCTTCCCAAAGATTTAGAAGAGAAAATTAACACTCGTTTCTGAAAGGTTCCTCCCTCCCGCCTGGATCTTCTGTTGTTGGCCGATCGCCCGCCTGCTGCCGCCGACTGCTTGCTTTGAAAGTTCGACAAAGCAAGAGAGAAAATCAGCCCAATGTAGACAGGCATCGAATATCAATGAGCTCGCAAACCTTTTAGATCTCTTTGATCTCAAAAAGCAGTGAAACCATGATCTTATCTCCCCTGCTTGCTGGCCTGATGGCCACGCTGCTTCCCCAAACCTTTGCAAGGAAGTCTCTTCTTGGCCATGATCATCTTGCTGCTCATCATCGTCATGCAGAGTTCCGTAATCTTCAAGACACGAATACAACAGGATATCATCCCGAAGTGGCGGGCATCTCGCTTATGGACGTGGACACCAAGATCCCCGACGTAAGTTCAGATCATATGTTCTTGATTGCAAATCCAATGCCTCATATCTTATGCACATCTTTGTTCTATTGTATAGATCGTAGCGATCCACAACGGTGCAGCCTTCGAAGTTGTCGCTTCCCTCCTCTGGGCCGAAGAAGTCTTTATCGGTGACTCCTCCAACGTCCTCACATGTGAACTGTCCGTCGACGGAACCGTAGTGGACTCTACTTCCGTGGATCTAGTGGAATCACGCGCCCTACCTGACGTTATGGAGTGTGGAACTGCTACCGTGACCACTAGTGGTACGCATGCTATTCAAGCTACTGTCAAGGTGAATGAGAGTGAGAGTAGCTATAGTGATGATTATCAGAGTTTCAAGGCGGGGACTAGTTTCATCCCCTTGATTGTGATCCTTATCTTGGCCGCTACTACCCAGATGGTGAGTTCGGAATCAACCTTTCTTTATAAGATTCGATGAAGTCATCTAATTGGACACAATCCTCTGACAACCTTCAGGTTGAGTTGTCTCTTGGTACGGGTATCTTCATTGGTTGTTGCATGATCACGGGATCTCTCACGGCCGGTTTCAGGAC
Source organism: Cyclotella atomus (assembly GCA_036939935.1). NCBI lineage: Eukaryota > Bacillariophyta > Thalassiosirophyceae > Thalassiosirales > Thalassiosiraceae > Cyclotella > Cyclotella atomus. The sequence goes on from JALLPI010001096.1 coordinate 6,459, forward strand.
CATGCTTGATACCTATCTTCTTGAAGCTCTTGCCAGCGAGGGTAAGTTCACATGATTAAGTCTATGATTATTGAATCATTTCTCTCACATCTCTTGGTTTGCCATTTCGTTTTTCTTCAGACCACGCCTTTGTGATGCTCTTCATCCTCTTCATGTCTGGACTGGTAGGCATCATTGAAAAAAGTGGGGGACTCCTGGGCATTACCGAAGCACTTCGTGGTTTCGTCAAGACACCGCGTTCAGCTCAGCTAGCAGCTTTTGGAGCTGGTTGTGTCATCTTCTTTGATGACTATTCCAACTGTTTGATTGCTGGAAATTCTATGCGTCCTCTCGCTGATTTGGCTGGTCTTAGCAGGGAGAAGCTTGGTACGTTTGTTACACCCGCAGCAAGCCTTGGCGTTCATTCTATCTAACTTGATCTAACAGCTGTTAATGGGTTGCTTACTTTCATCTCCAGCCTTCATCGTTGATGCTACAGCCGCACCTATCGCCTCTATCACCCCTGTCAGTGCCTGGGTTGGATTTGAGATTGATCTAATTCAGCAGGAACTCAACAGGATTTACACGCTCTATGACGAGCCTACCGTCTCTGATAGTGGTTTCGGAGTCTTCCTTCAGACAATTCCATACCGTTACTACTGCATTTTCATGTTGTTCTTCATGCCATCAGTGATTCTATCAGGTCGCGACAGTGGGCCTATGCTTGTATCAGAGCGATTGATGAGGGTCTATGGTCGAACCGATGGAGGATCTGGAAGGGCTCTGGCTGTGGACGGTGGAGTACTCGTCTCCCATAACGAGCCTGCCCCAGATACTCCTTGTCGCTGGTGGAACATGGCATTCGTAAGAACAAGACTTATTCACTTCAGAATTTCCACTCAACAACTCAATAACATTGCATTGATTTCACATTGACACAGCCAATTACTATGCTGGTTATCTACATCTTCTACCTCCTCGTGTACACCGGCAAGGATCCTGAAAATCCCGATCAAACTTTCCTCGACATCATGGAAGGTTCAGATAGCTATGCTGCCTTGCTTTGGGGTAAGGATATAAGTAGTTTGATACTATTAATTGCTTTGAAGCTTTCTCTCACCCCACGTCATCTCGTTTACACGCTGTTCTATCATGCGCCTATCATCAGGTACGATGGCAGGTGCTCTGGTAAGCGGTTTTAACCACATCCGGTCGTTTTGCCTGTCGTTTTGCGTAAACTCACCTCTAACCCCTTTTCAGACTGCTACCGCGTTCTTCTTCATTCAAGACAAGTACGAAGGTAGAATCATCTGGTTTAACATCAAAGGCTACTTTAACAAGGCCAAGCGTACCTGGAATGCACTCCGAGGAAATGAAGAGGAAGAAGGAGCCACGCATCCCAAGATTCTCATCCGCTACGATGAAGCCTTGGTAAGTTCTTAGGACTAGTATTCAGTATATTTCGATAGATTGCAGGAGCTCACAATGAGACAAACTCATAATGGATAATAGGCTTCTTTCATGATTGGGATGGAAAAGATCTTCGCTTCGCTATGCGTGCTCATTTTGGCCTGGGCAAGTGGACAAATTATGCAAGCAATTGGCCTTAACCGCCTATTTGGCTCCATCATTACCAGCCCTGGGCTGGACTATCGCATGCTACCCACCATTTCATTCTGTATTTCGATCTTGATTGCTTTTGCGACGGGTACCAGTTGGGGCACAATGACTATAATGTTTCCCTTGATCGTGGTTCCGTCTTACGAAGCCTCTCAGGGAGATCCTAATATCGTATACGGTGTCATTGCTGGAATTCTTGCAGTGAGTTTGCCTATGGAGTATCAGGACTCAAATCATATGTTTCAACATGCTAATATTGCTTTCATTCCGACTTGCAGGGAGCTGTTGCAGGAGATCACGCATCTCCCATCAGTGACACAACTATTCTTGGAGCAATGGCTTCCGAATGCAAGCTCCTGAATCACGTCAAGACACAAGCTCCATACGCCTTCTATGTCGCTGTTTGGTCGGTTTTGGTGGGCACACTCCCCTCTGGCATGGGCAAAATGAGTAATAGCATCTGCATTTTGTTGGGATTCCTGGCTATGGTTTTCATGGCATTTGTGCCTGCTGGTGAGCTACTTTCGTTTAGAGATTATACGATTTTCATTTTTATATTGAGGATTCTCACAATGCCATTGAATGTCGCGTTTGCGTCAACAGCGGCTCCCCTCAACAAGACTGGAAGGTTCGATGTTTTCACCGAGCTTTACATCTTGATTACGAAAGATGCTTACCTCCTCAAACTAAAAGAGAAAGCCAAAGAAGTGTTCGAGACTGGCCAAACCCTCATTCCTCCCAAAGAGGGCGAGGACGACGGTGTCACCAAGATCACTAACGAGATGACCAAACATTTAATGGATGATTCTGCAGCTGGTGACAACAATCTAAATGACGAGGCTAACACTTCGGATGACGCAAATGCCGCCGACGAGGAGGAAGTGCCAGATACCACAAGCGCTGCACTACATGAATCTACTATTTCTGCTATCTCTGAAGTTGGACCGGAAGATCCCCTACCCGAGGAGTTAGGTCAAAAACCATTCGGAGAGTCAGTCATGTCAGCCTAAAACGCTGTTAGTTGCCATGCGATGAAATGGCGCAGTTGCAGTTTTACTTGTAGCAACACCAACCGCCATCATAATGTTGTTCTGTGGCCAGTTTTGTAGCTGTGTGTATTATACTGCTTTAATCGTTAAAACACATTACTCGTCATTGTCTACCACGTAACTTCTCACTACCAAATGTCAACTCTGCAATCTTTGGGTTTGAACATAGGGTCATCGTCAGCAACTGCAAATGCCTCATGAAATTCAGGGATATTAGAAAGTGGCCCATTGCAGCGTAATTCATTGGGGCCATGAGGGTCAATCGTCAAAAGCTGAAGGGCGCGTTCTTGCAGAATGTTCTGGCGCCAGCACTGTGCCCAAGACAAAAAGAATCGTTGAATTGGAGTAAACCCATCAATCCTACGATTTGGATCATACCCCTTCGAGTTTACGAGAGCACGCATCGATAGACGAAGGCCTCCAAGATCAGCTATATTCTCGCCAGAACAAAGTGCTCCCTTGACATTTTGACCATGGACTTCAAACTTAGATGCTTGATCCACCATTACTTGCACTCTCGATTCATACTCTTTTCCATCCTCTTCAGACCACCAGTCCACCATATTGCCCTCGTGATCAAACTTGCGTCCTTTATCATCAAATCCGTGAGTCATTTCATGCCCAATAACAGCACCCATCGAACCAAAGTTGACTGCATCATCAGCATCTTTATCAAAGAAAGGATGTTGGAGAATGGCTGCAGGAAAGACAATCTCATTTAAACTGAGTTCTTTGTCAGTTGACTGGAGTATTGTACCTGTAGTCATCAACTCGATATCTGTTGAATACACTCACCTTGGATGATAATACGCATTGACAGTTTGTGGGGTCACTGAATTGCACGTTGAAAGTGAGCAGTTTATACATGAACATTGTTATAGCCAGCGAAATATCCAACAAACTTACTATGCCACTTCCCCTTGTCTGTTGGAGCGTTCATCTCCTTGATCTCAAGTTCATTCTCAAATGCCCTCGATTTGAAAACCATACTCAGGAATGGTTCATCTTTGACAAACGTGAGAGAGGAATAATCAATCCACTTGTCAGGATATCCAATCTACCAAGATTATTTGAGAAATGACTTGTGAGCATTGAAGTTGGTTCGAAGTGGTACACACGAGGCAGATCTTCAAGCTTACCTTAACACCAAACTTTTCCATCTTTTTCAATGCATTCTGCCTAGTATCTTCAGACTTCATCCAGTCAACTTCCTTCAGTCTATCTTCTAATGCTTGGCGCACCTGCTCAACAATAGCAAATGCTCGCTCCTTGCAAGAATTATCAAAGTATTTAGCGCAGTACAGCTTGCCCAATGCCTCACCTAGGTACAAGAATAGTATCACAACTGTGAGAACAAATCATTGACGGAATTGAAAATGATACGTATTGACGAATAGGAAACAGAAGCTCACCTAATGCACTCTCAGTAAACTCCATAATCTTTTTCCACCTTGGTTTCATCTCCTTAGTTCCTTGCAGTACACCCTCATAAAAGCCAAAGTGCTTCTCCACAAACTCTTTCGACATGTACGGAGAGCATGAAACCACAGCCTTCCAGCGCAAATACCCCTCCAAGGTACCAGCATCCACCTCCGATGCGATAGCGGCAGCGCATTGAATAGCTTTGACGTTACGCACATTGATCTCTCCCAACTCCTCCTCAGTTTTACCAGTGGCACCCTTTAGATACGATGCGAAGTCAAACTTGCCATCACACATCTCGGTAAGGTTCTCAATACTCATCTTATTGTACGTTGTGACCGGATCGCGATTCTCCGTCTTTGTCATGTGAGCCTCGGCCAACGACTCTTCCAACTTGTAAATCTTATCAACAAGCCCATCTACATCGTCTGTGCCTCCAAGAAGAGTCAACAAACTGCCCATGAACTTCTTGTACTCGTCCCTCTTGTCGGCCTTGTCTTCATCAAAGTAATAATCACGATCGGGCAACGAAATACCCCCCTGGGCAATCTGACCGGTGCTCCATGCACTATTCTTCTTATCGGGTCCTGCTCCAATAGAAAAGAAGGGATGGATGCCAAACCTTCGAGCCAATTCGCCCAACAGATTTGCCTTCGTTTTACCATCATCGACAGAAGAAATATCCTTGCACAATTTGAGCACAGGACCCAACGGTTCCATCCCCAGCTTTTCAATTTCATTTTCCTCCATTCCTTTCCCGTAAAACAAGGCAACCTTCCCCTCCTCTTCGGTAACATTTTCACCATCACGCAGTTTCTTTTCCAACTCTTCCAAAATGGCCTTGCAATCCTCCTGACTCTTGAGTCGTAACTCCATAAACGAGTTCCAGCTGGGATAACCACTCGGGATGGGATTATTCTTCATCCAATTCCCATTGGCATATTGGTAAAAGTTGGTAGAGGGAGGTGTGGATGGGTCGAGGCCCACGGAGGGTTTGGCAGTGGAGGAGCATTCGATGCAGAGGGAGAAGGATTGAGACCAGGGATTGGTGGTGCAGCATGGGCAGCTGGGTTGGTCGTTGTTCATGATTTGGGTTTGGGTTTTGATACTCTTCTTTGTTAAGCAGGGCAGAAAATATGTGAGAGAATAAATTGGAATAGAAGTACATTTAGGATCCAGCAGCTGGCTGCACAGACGCAAGATTACAGCTTATGGTGTGCAGTTCATCAGTCAATGAAGATGACAAGGGAGGCCTCCATAAGAGAGCTAGCAACCTCTCTTTACAGGACAGGCTAGGGCACGAGGTCTTTCGTATTTACCACAGTGAGAGCAATAGCAATGCAAGAATTTGGCGGGAATAGTAGTACGGAAAAGTATACGTTGGTACTTAAATGTTATTAAACCTAAGTAATAAGTTGCAAAGTGAAATGACATATATTTGTTTAACACTAATCTCCATCCATCAAGCTCACTCTTTTCAGACCAGGGTCAAATGAAAATTAGGACCCCATGTTGTCTGCGCATGTGCTCTCCATG
>JALLPI010001097.1:0-12086 GCA_036939935.1 Cyclotella atomus
TGAATGTACCTCCACCACACAAACAACGTAACAAAGCACCACCATGTAATAATGCACCACCACCACCCTTCATGCCCAATGATGCCAATGCAGTCAGATTTTCTGCGTGAATTAATTCTTACAATTAGCTACGTTCAAATTTCAATTAACACCTTCAGTACTGGACATTTCAGTTCCTGTTGATATACAACACACTAATGTTTGCATTGAATTCGCTGAGAAATGAAGTCAATCCTGTTACTCTCATGTCATACAAGTTCTGCAGTGTCACAGCTCACAGGATAGATGAGCAGATAGCAGGTGAACTCAAAGCTTTTGACGGTCCGTGTGTGGTTTAATATGGATGATCACAGATCAGTGAACGAGGTGGCAATGATGGAGTATGATTCTGAAGGGGAGAAACAGGACAGCGCAGCAATGGGGGAGGACCATAATGATGGCTACAGCTTGGAGGAACAGAACAGCCCCAGCGCCATCATCGCCAGACGTAAAGAGCATCTTCTCAGCAATGTGGTGACCGTCATCAAAAATCTCTCTGAGGCTGTTGGCAAAGTCGCTGAGTGGTTGGGCAGGTTCAGTACTAGTGTCATGTCTCATTGCACCGTCGAGGAGAAGAAGATACATGTAGTGTCAGCTATGGGGCGGGGAATGGAACACCAACGCAGGATGTTTCTGGAAAGCGTAGAGGTGATGAACAGATTGTTATTGCAGGCTCAAATAGATGAATCTGGCACAGAGGGGTTAATGTAAGACGATACAGTGTTTTTTGTTGTGTACATTCATCGTGGGATGGATTTGAAGGTGAGATCTTGTACTGGCAATTGTTGGCATGGTTGATACTGACAGTTTGACACCTGCTTGGTGACGTATGCAAGTATCCCATGAAATTGGGATGTAAACAGAAGTTAGGTCTGGCCATGGATGCATACATCGATAAAATGGACATCCAAAGACCTGTGGAATTCTATTATCCGTGGACCCATAACGGGGACCGATTGGCAATTAAGGTTAGAGAGGATGACACTCCCAATTCACTTGGAATGGAGGATGATTGCCTGCTGCTCATCGAGAATGACCTTCACCCTTGTCGTCAGTTGAATGCTGGAGGGTGGGATATGACATTGATTAATGTGAAGAGGATGCAGTGGATGGATAGGGACGAAAAGCTGGTGTGGGACGATTCCTTTCCCATAGCTGCTTCTAACCATTGACAGGGGGCATGGGCAGATGCCAGGAACGATTGAAAAGTGGCTCTCTGTCATTTTTTGTCTGTTATTCACTTTAAGAGTCCAGCCTTGTAAAACACAAGTCTATATTTACTTTAACAAAGCTCCCTCTATTGTATCTTATTCCTTGTCCCCACCAATCTCCTCAATCATCAGACCTCAGAAATTCATGCATTTAGTGTGGCCGCTCCATTTGAAAAACTCCATCGTTTCAAGAATGACGTCCTGGTCCCACATTGGAGATATTTGGAACATGTGCTTAAGTACCTGGTTTGCGAGTGGAATGATATGAAAAAGGGTGATGGTATGTTGGAGAGCAGTTGGAGGTTGATAGGGTGTCCAAGAATCTGCCGCAACAGGATAATCAATACAATTGTGGTGTGTTCTTGCCAATGTTCCGTGATTTGTTTACTGAGAGGATACAACTTTGTCCGCACACACGATCACGTAAGGCAATACAGAAACACGTGGCATTGTGTCTCCTTGGGAAAAGGTCTAGTGTATCCGTTTGGGTTTTGTTGTTTCATTAAGTGCTTAACATTAGTGTGACTATTCCCTTCTGTTTCAGCTGCATTGCCTCTTTAATGATCTGTTTGTAAATGCCAAGATGTATGGCGGGGATGGGAGGTAATAGAGAAGGGATGTGATAAGGCTGGTTGGATTGAGCATACCGCATCATGTTGCAAATGGGTCTGGGAATTGTTTCTGCTGCAGGTAGAATTGAAACCAAGTGTGATGTTTCATAGTGAAACACCACCGGTTTCTTCTTCCCATTATGGCCTAGCATATTGTACGCAACATTGTTCCCAACAGCATCTCCCACTTGTATCATCTTGATTATAGAAAACACGTAACGGCGGGGCAAGATATGCCTGGATCTGCTGAGACGCAAGAATGCCGAGGTACTGGATCTGGATAAAACGGTTTATGCACCAAATGTGGGCTGGCGTGAACTTGCGAGGAGGGTAATATAATATGGAGATGAGGGTGAATTGAGGAGTGGACATTGTCGACATGCTGTAGAAGTTCAGGACTTCGCCTTCGAACTGTCCACCATGTAGATGTTGCTTGGCTCTGTCTTCGTTTTTTCGCTGTATAACGGATGTGTATTCCGTTTCATATGGTGTTTGCCTGTGTAAATGGTGGAGTGCTACAGATTGACTGTAGGAGAAGTGGAATGTAATGAATCGTATTGCAGCAAAAAGTGGATTGACTCAGTTTATCAGCCAAGTAATTGATGTGGTTGCTATATGTTTTCAGTTCACTTCTTCATTGTGCATTTACTCCCTTATCCTGTATGTCGGGCGTGATGGGGACCATCGTGCCGAGCATTTCAGTGGCTAGTGGCGACAAGCAGCTAGATCATTCACGCATCATCCCTTCAGTTGAATAATGAATTATTGTGGGGTCGTCCGGAGGCTGGTTCTTTACCCTCTCAATCAACAATCAGATACGACTATTGAACAATCATGAAAGATGAGAGCGGCTGCCACCTCCGCTTTGGAGGCTTCTTGTGCCTCAGGAAGGGGTCAGTAACTGGGACTCGCCTATCTCTTTGGCTTTGTAACATCGCTTTGAAGTGATTTAGTGGGTCTGGTCCCAGTTACTGATGACTGTGGGAGAAGATATTGATCCATCTCTGCAAGCTACAGGAGATGTACGGTGATCTACGGTGATGGAGGTTGTCATGCCAAGCAATACAGTAACTAGCAAATTCAATCGCCAGATCATTCACACCTCTCTTTGTCAAAATGATCCATTACCGTGACGCCAAGGTGTTGTCAGTACACCCACTTAATCGACAATCAGCCATGACTTTCACTTTCGTTTGTAATTAATACATGAGATAAGATGAACTTGGACGAATGGAATCAATTGAAGGTAATTCTCATAAGGAAACAGTAAAATGCAGTGCATATTCTATATGTGCTTGCTCTAGTGACGGGCGACAACTCGCGTTGGGAGTACATCTGTTGAGATGTTCTAGTGACAACACTGAAGTCAAAGTGCACTGGGAATGTCTCAAAGTTGGTGCTGGGAATGAGGCTCAGTTTCTTGGTGGCAAGCCCTCATTCCTTTTGGAGAGCACCCTTCAATGCATGACGGTATTCATAGTATAAAAGCTTCTCCCACTACCCCAGCCTTAAGCCAATGAAAAGAGGTTCTTGTCTGGGTTTTGGGGGCAAAAGCTCGGAAGTTTAGCCCCACAAAGTTTTGGCACCACACACAACATCTTGTCTCTACATCTCCTGTTGTATCTGATCCTCTTGCCGTACTTCTTGTCGGCCCTGCACCCGAGAAGAACAGCACAACCTTCCTTCAGAGTGAAACAAGATTTCCATCTTCCAAACTCTTGAGACTGAAAACACCATTCTTCATCTCCACAAGCTGCTTGTGATACTGATTTCCCTCCTTCTTGAACTAGGTTGCAAATTCCGGTTGCGGTTCCAGTCGCTCATGGGTCAGAATTAGGTCGGAACCCAAAATGATTTCACAATATTCATCTCCTATCAAATCATATTATACAGTTGATACACATTATTTCTCCAACGGTACAATGAACCAAACCACCCCGAGACCAGAGCTGATACCACCGCAACCTTGTCTATCCAAATAGTAAACACAGCCTCACTCAAACAACTTTGTGCACTCAATTCATTCAACACAACCCATTTTGAAGCCAGATGACCAAGAATCAAATCAATCACTAGAATCAGCGTGGCCTCCTCTTTCATTCTAGCCAAATATCAATCCATTACAAGCAAGTTTGTGCAATGGATTCAGTAAAAAGACCTTCAAATTTCCACCCACAGTGCAAATTCCAGTTTCAAATCTTCATTTTGAGAGAGGAAGCCGGAAGTTTTAGAGTATTGCCACTCTATCAAGGACAGCAACTTTTGAAGTGACGCCTATCGTATTTTAATTCTCCCATATCCCATGTACACTATCATCAAGTTGTAGATGGGCCTTAGTTGGACCGGCTAAGCCCTGAATCTTGAGTTTGGGCAAATGTTCATCGCTGTCGTAGGCCCATACTTCAGGAGGAGAACGGGTGTGGGGAAGCGTCGGAGATGCATGTTCCGTCGCCGACGATGTCGTTGATGTCGGGGGATGGAGGGAAGGGTAGACGGGTGTATATGATGCCCCCATGGTTGCCTATGCGGTGCCTTTGGGAGTGGGGAGAATGATGCTGTGGTTTGGTGGTGATACAATGACCACAGGAGGAGATATGAGGCCGCGAAGGCTCATCGGCTGCTTCGTTCATGGTTTTATGCGTAAACTGACACACGCCTTATCCTAAATCACGGGATGTAGAATGAAGTTAGACCGGATCCAAGATCGTAGGGACCTGGTCTAAAGATGCCCCGAGGTCACTACGATCTCGGATTTGCCATAACATTAATGTGAGAGGAGCAATTCTGGATAGCAGGCCTCGATTTGAGGGTTGCTCTTCAATTCGATAATTCGAGATGAGCGGGGATTGGAGAGCGATTTAGAGATAGGAGGGACTAAAATTGAAAAAGTATCTATAAGAGTGAGTCAAACTAAAAGATATCGTTTTTGAATCGACTCCGATTTGTGTGGGAGAAGATTCTCCAATGCACCCCCTACTTGTAGTTTGCCCCGAGTGTCGGCCGAGGCGATGTATGTGCCTGAGGGTGAGCACGAGGCGGAGCGGTAGACGAATCCTCTGGTGTATCTAGGGAGATAGGTGGGGTGATTTGTAGATGGGCGTTGGGCGGAATAATGTGGCGCGAGAGTTGGCGGTGGCGGCTGCAGGAAGGCGGACCTCGCGAATGACCACATGGCGTCATTGCTGTCGTTGAAGCGGCCTCCGTCTCCGGTGAGGAAGAGTGACTCGCCTCGCGGGGGACGGGACGGGGAGGGATGGAGGCGTTGGAGGCGTCTACTGGATCTACTCCCATGTTTAGCTGTTGCGGTTGATGGTTGATGGTTGGGTAAAAAGAGTGTTTTGCATTTAGAGGTACGTACGTCAGCGATCAAATAAGGTGTCCTTTTAGAGTGAAGTCATTTTCCTTTTATTTCTTTCAATTTGAAAATCCAAACCATGGCGACCCATCAGACCACGGTTACAACACAATCCACGCAAGAGGCAAAGGTTCCCACCAGCAAAACGGACAAGGTTCCAAAGAGGGAGTACCGCATACACCATTCCAATCATCGATTGCCGAGCCATCTGCCCATAATTGGACTGGGCTGTTCATCCTTTTCTACATTTTTCTGCTCTGAAGATGACAATGATGCAGCAGCTCTGACTGTGGATACAATTGCTAAAGACCATCCTGTTGTACGGGATTGGATTGAAACGATACGGTGAGTGCTTTCCCAAAGTTTGTTCTTGTAGCTAAAGTTATAGACTCTTCAATCTTATTCTGCGTCACTTATATCTCATCTCACACCCATCATTCAGACATGCAGTTCTAGACCGAGGGATATATTTACTCGACACAGCTCCATGGTATGGTCATGGTACCAGTGAAAAGGTTGTTGGGTATGCACTCGACACCTTATTATTAAGCGGCAGTGATGATGATTCGAATCCAACCCGACCACGCACCGGTTCCCTTTCGCGGTCGAATTTGATAATCAACACAAAAGTAGGAAGATATGAGGCTGATCCTCTCAAGCAGTTTGATTTTAGCTACAAGTGCGTGCAGTGATGGGCTTCGTGTCTCATTGTCATATTTTGTTTTCATTGACAATCCTCATTGATTTGCAATTATTCTCTCACACTATAAGCACAACTATAAACTCGGTATCTCGCTCCATCCTAAGAATGAACTGCGACTACATCGACGTATTGCAGTTGCACGATCCAGAGTTCGCACCAAACATAACCATATTGCTCAACGAAACAATACCAGCCTTGTCGGAATGCCAAAAGAGAGGTTGGGCAAAAGCCATAGGGATTACAGGTTACCCATTAGAAGTTCAGCATGAGATTCTTGTGAAATGTTCGGAGCAATTTGACAACGGATTGGTATTTGATCAGTCTTTGGTGTATTGTCACAGCAATCTGCACGATATGAGTTTATTCAATGATGATTGTTTTGAGCTGACAACAGATTCATCAGAGAAGGTTTCATTTGCACAATTTTGCCAGGAGAAGGGTATCAATTTAATGTGTGCTGCTCCGCTTAGCATGGGATTGTTGACCAACTCAAGTCCTCCCGATTGGCATCCGGCGTCGTGTGCATTGAAGGAGGCTTGTGCAAAAGCTGCGGGGTTGTGCGTATCAAAAGAAGTTGATATTTCATCATTAGCAATGTTGGTATGAACAATGTGCTATCATTACTTGCTTGAATTCCAAACGAAGATATGAATCTAATATGCTCCTTTTCGACTCATTCACAGTATTGTTTATCACAAAGTAAAATCAGCTGCACATTGATAGGGATGAAAGATGTGAGGGAAGTTGATGCAGCAGCAGACTTGGCTGCTCGATTTCAATGCGTAGATTATAATGTTCAAGACGATTCGATTCTGGAGCAAGTCTTGACAGTGTTGGAGAAGGAAACGCTAGAGCAGCTGCTGGATCGGGAACACGGGCCTTTTGCGAACGTGTGGCGAAATGGTGACTATCGCTGGAATGGTAAAGTCGAGGCTGAAAAGTTCTGGCGGACCGTTGACGAGAAGATGAAATCTTAAATCCTAGTATTAAATTATGCAACCTAACTGTGCACAATGCAGATATCATTCATCCCCTATGGAGTTGCGATTTTTCCAAGTATTCATCATCCTCTCATGCATGTTACAAGTTTGGCTCGTCCACTGCATCAGCATTCGTAAGCTCATGAGAGGAATCAGATCCTTTACCGTCATTGGTGATGTTTGCTGGTGCTTCGCTAGGTGCGGCTTTGGACAGGATACTGTTATGTCCCGGTTGAACTTTTCCTAGAGAAAACACTGCTTCGTTCGCCCATGGAACTTTTCCTGGAGATGCTTCTTCTGGAGAATAGTTCGCTGTTGGAAACTGGATTTGATATCTTTCCAGTATCTGGGCCGCATATAAATGATACCGTTGAAAAATCCCTGTGCAGAAATGACGATAGGTTGTAAGATGAGCATCAAGCATTTCAGTGCAAGCAATGAAGTGTATACACCAACCTGGAGTGGGATAACTGTGGCTGCTGCAAGAGTTAGTCCATAAATGTCGTAGCCAGTTCCAGCCGACCACATGTACTAAAAAAATGGTACCCAAGTGNGCAAGAGTTAGTCCATAAATGTCGTAGCCAGTTCCAGCCGACCACATGTACTAAAAATTTGACGGTGCGAGAAGTTAGATGGCATGCCATATATGATATTAAATAAACCCATTGCGATAATATCTCACCTCCAAAAATGGTACCCAAGTGAAATAAAATGCTCCTACGAACCACAAAGCTTGATTAAACACCATTTTGGAGAGTCTGTTTTCTCCTCCAGTATATTGGGAGGAGGCTTTCTTTTTTTGTAAACATCATAGCACACCATTCCCATGATGACCGGCACGGAGGCAATTGCGATGATGATGGGGATCTCAGGCCACCATCTTATTGCAAACGGTACATGCATAGCAATGTAAGAACAACATTTTTCATCGAACTCACATCTCATGACACTTACCTGGCAGAGAAGGTGCACCATACATAAGCACTCTCATAATAGAGAAATCCAACACCTGCAAAGATCACGCCAATGACAATCGGAGGAATATACATCACGCACACGAGACGTTTGGACCTCAGCTTTGTTTCACTCCAACCATACTTTATTGTAAGGAGATAATACAGTGCAAGTGAAACACCGAGATAACAAGCTAAGTTTTCAAGCTGCATGAAGAACCCCTGAGCAGAGCCGGTTGAATCATTTCCTTTCGCGCCATAGATAAAGAGTTCTTCTGGAATTGGCAGAGTAGTAAAGACATATGCGAGTGCTCCAATGATGTCGAATACAGTGAGGACAGAGAGGAGCTACACAGAATAATCAATGCATCAGTTAATAGAGTGCAAAGCACTGTTTGAAAAATGTAAAGACTTACTCTGTTAATGAATTTCGCACTTCTCTTTGGACTCCTCAAAGTATCAAATATGATGAATGCCGACCCCTTGTTTAGAATAGTGTGATAATAAGAATGTAAGAAAGAACCCCTTCTGTATGAAACACATAATATCCAGTACAAAATAGGCTCCGTCAAATTCGTTTCAATCAGAGATGTTCCTATCCCATTCATCCGTAGTATTTGTTCCGGATCTAGGCCCTCGTGGGCACCTTCGGATCTGCTGCCTCCGGCCGTTTCTCTTGGCCCCTCTCGTCCCATGCCTTTTGCGGTCTTGCCTTTTGTGGCCACGTCGTCTCTTTTGCGTACGTGGGGTATTGTCGGAGGTTTGTTGTGGCTGGCTCAGTGGCCCATCCAATGATGGAGATCGTCGGTGTTGTCGTTCGTAGGTTTGGTTGGCCGTGCCCTCGATGATGGCTCGTAGGCTTTTCGGCGTTGCTTCCGGGGTTGGCTTTTGATCGTTGGTGCTCTCTCCATCTTCCATTGTTGGCGTCAATGGCTCGGTTCTCGTCGATGGCAGCGTTGATGCCTCGCGTGCTCCGTGGCTCGCCGGCGGTTGATGCTCCTCAAGTGCGTCGATGGGCTCGTTTCGTGTTGACGATGGTGAGCCCTAACCACCGGATAATTAATCTTGTATGCTAAACATAGCCAGTACATTGACTTCGTTGATAAGTACAAGATTAATTATGAGGTTAATCTACAGTGTTGTTGCTCGATGTGTTTGGCTCGCCATCGGATTTGTCATTTATCCGTTGCCGCACGAGTTGCAAATGATACATGTGGAGAGTTCCGATAGGTGGAGTAGTCCGTTCCACCATATTATCTAGCAGATAAAGAGAATAGCAGACACACGCGGCATCCAAGCAAGGGTAGGTTTAGAATATGTAGTGGCCCCGACATACCCAATACCGTCACATCTGCAAATGTAATTCTTGGAAACAATCAGTTCGCAGCTACTATGATCACTTTTGAATTGCATTATCTCAACGAATTCATTGAATTGAGGACATGAGTATTCTGAATCAGGCATCATTTGATCTGGGTACTTCGTATCATTGTTAGGAAAGAATTTACAAAGTTCGGTAGATTCACCCTGGTAGACTTTGCCTTTTGGAGAGAATTTCGAGCCCTTGTCTTGCACTCTTACATTGGTACAATCTATCATACAGCTTAACTCAGAGTTGAAAGCTCATTCACCAAAAAGAAAGTAATAGTGACAATGCCATGTTATGTTTGAAACATACCTTAGGGTGTTGTGCCTCCTAGATGATGTCCTAAAGAATTCTTAACCAAGCTGAAAGAGGCAGTTAATCGGATCAATATTATCACCGCTGGGGCATTGACTACAATGACCTTCCGAGTACTCATTGCTTTTTCTCACGACATTGAGCTCAGGAGCATTATTTAATTCACAAAAGTTTGCACCAGCACACAGCCAGCAGGAGGAGCACCTGTTCGATTCCCAAGAAGGATAGCAGGCAGCACCGCATATATCAACCTGGATGCTCGATGTCGTCTCAATTTTGCCATTCAGAATGCTCAATCCTTCTTCTTTTCCAACATGTACATATGGAATTAGAAGCTCATCATCAAATTGAGAAGTGACAGATTCAGTTTCCATTGTACTGAATGCAATAACTCCTGCGCAGCCACTCTTTTTGGCCTGGTTAGATACCTGCCAAGGCAGCACATCTTCGTAGCTATATATAATCACACAGATCTTGCCTTTGGCCTTGGCACATGTACTTTTTGTGATCAACGTCAACTTTGAGCAATCATGCAAAAGACCAGTTGCGATTTGTTGAGTCACCTGGATGGCTGAGTCTACGGGCTTAGATGAAATTGCCTCTCCATCAACCTGCAACTTGGCTGTCCCATAGACAACATCACTCTCCAAAACTTTCTTGTGTGTAGGCAGGAAACCACAAGGTTTATTTTGCACCAGCCTGCCTACTGTAAGTAAGCCAATGAAGACAACCCATGCAAATGTTTTTGGTGTGCAAAGTTCAGAAGCTTGGGGTGGTGGACAGACGAAGCTCGGGGCCGATGAGAGGAGATGTATAGTAGATCGGCTCGCTTGCTCATTCTTTTTTGGGGCCCCAATGTCAATGCGTGGTTGTTTGTGAGTTCATATTTGTTTGACGGACTACAACCACCTAGAATCAAGGGAGACACAAGATCCGAGAGAAGCCGGCTGGCGAGGGATCAGCAGATCAGCAGATGATGCGGACATGGCAAGGAACAACGAGCAACAAGTTGGAAGCTTCTGGCAGGTCTGCAACGATATTTGATGTTGTTAGCTCATTTTGTCCAAACTATATGGTTCTAATGAGTGAGTTTGTGTGATTGAACAAGCCTCTGGTGCAGCCATTCTGTGCCAAGCCGTACCACTTTTTAGGCTGAACTAGAGAACTAGAATGAAATGTTGGCACCCTGGATCTGGATTAACAAGGAGCCACAGCTGAAGCTTCTGGCAGGTCTGAAATGCTGCTGGTGATTTAATAAGCCCCTGGTGTGGCCATTCTGTGCCAAGCCATCCCACTTTTTTTTGGCTAAAACAAAATGAAATGCTGGCAGCACCCTGGCTCAAAAATGAGCCACAGCTGCAGCTTCTGGAGGTCTGAAACCATATCTGTTGCTTGTGGCTCATTTTGTCTAATCCATATGAGTCTAATGAGTGAGTTTGTGTGCTTGAACAAGCCCCTGGTGCGGCCATTCTGTGCCAAGAAGCCGCATGCCACATTTTGGGCTGCACTATAGAATGAAATGTTGTTTGCAGCCATGATATAAATCATCTATTGACCACCCCATGATGTCATTGGTATGGAACCATCGATGAGAATGTTTTGACCAGTGGACCAGCTTTGCCAAGTAAAGCCAAGCAAGTTAGCTCCTGGTGGACGATATGCGCCAAACCAAGCCTGTTTTTGGGCAACAAGATCCAGTCAAAAAAGGTTGGAAACGTCCAACCAATCTGAGCCCAGCTGAAACTGAATCATCAGTTGCTGCTGAACTATTCCATGGCCTTGGTATGTGATCAATGAGTGATGTTTTGATGTGATACTAGCTCTTATGGTGGACCATCTGTGCCAAGCCAAGCCTGTTTTTGGGCCATCAGATCCAGTCAAAAAAGTTTGGAAACGTCCAACCAATGTGAGCCCTTATGGAAACAGTTTGCAGCCATGACACCTCATCAGTTGCTGCTGAACCATTCCATGGCCTTGGTATGTGACCAATCAGCTCCCAGCTCCTGGTGGACATCTGTGCCAAACCAAGACCAAGCCTGTATTTGGGCCAGATGCAGTTACTAATACTTATTGATACTTAACGATTAATCTACCCTCTTGCTCTTGATGAGAATGTCAAAACAATTGTCTGAAATGCCCATCCACAGTCCACATCATCATTATGTCAGTGTGAGGGTCAATCAACGGCTAACGCTATAAGGACTTGCCTCAGCAACACACCTAGCCAACCACATTAACACATCACTCACCAAAATTAGAAATTACAGATCTGATAACAGCAAGCAAGTTGATGGTACTTTGTTGGAAGATGAAGCAGTCAAGCATTGGATTTTTTGGGGAATTTTATAAAATTACGCCCAACCCCTTGGCGATGATGAATTTTTGGATGGATTATACGACGCATGAGATGAAGATGAAATGGATTTTTTGATGGCTCCGTGACATCATGGAGTTATATAGATAGATCATAATAGTACATAAAGCCCCACCACCAACCCTGTCATACCCACTCATGACTGTTAAGTCGTGAGCATAACAAAATCCTCTTAGAAA
>JALLPI010001098.1:0-12062 GCA_036939935.1 Cyclotella atomus
TGATGTAAAACATCGCGTTGTCGCTAGTGTCGGCGTTGGCGTTGAGCGTCTGGATGCCTAAAGAATATGTGAGAAAAGATGTATCGAAATAAATATTTAACAAGATATGTGTTTACCGTTTTCTCCAAAAAAGCCATTCAACCACTTGTTCTTGCCGTCGTTCACCTTCTTCAGCGCCTCCGTCCCCTTCTTCCCCTCCTTTTTTCCGTCAATCGCTTCAGAAAGCTTTGCCTTGGCCGCTTCAAGCGTCAGTTCGGTATCGAGGAGGTTGATGCCCTTGCATTTGCCACGGTGCTGGTCGTAGCTGCCCATCGTCTGCCTCTTCGCGCACCAGAGGCACACGACGGACCTCGGGATTTCCGGGTGGACGACGACATAATACTGGCCGCTGGCGTCTCTGAAGAGATGAAGCTTCTCGCCCTTTGGGTCGATTTCGTGGAGGATGGCCAGCAGGTCGAGCTTGAAGTTGTTGGAAGTGCTGGCTTCAACAACTGTGGTTCCGTAGTCAGGGGTGTCGTCGGCCATGGTTTTTATGTGGTGTGGTAAATATTTATTGTGCGGGTCCGACACTAAGAGGATGAGGTTGGAGGGAGTTATTGGGTCGTGCAAACTGCGTCGTGGGGGGGAGTTTGGGGGGAGATTTTGTGGACGTTGGATCGTGTTTTTGGTAGAATTTAAATTTCCTTCTCAGAAACTTTCTCAAATTAATTAAGCTTCTTTATAGAAACGACCGTTTTTCTCCTTGGTAGTTCTAGGTACTAGGTCAATCTATGTTATTTTGCTCTTTCCCGCCGATACAGTGGAACCCAGCAATGTTGTAGATTTCCTAACTAATGCAGGATGGGCCATTTGCTGAACATACCACACAGTACTAAAAGCCTCCCCAGGAGCAGCTATTTTTGGAAGAGACATGCTGTTTGACATTCCCTTCCTAGCTGAGTGGCCTAGTGGAATAAAATAGGAGAATACAGGCAATGCCTGACTGATCTCAATGATACCGCTAGAGAAAACAAGTCTAGAGTAGATTGGGACGATTACAAAGTCGGTGGTACGTTAGGATGGTGTGCTCCGCAAAGGTGGAACTAAATACCAAAGTGAACCGTGGACTATAACAGAAGTCCATACGAATGGTACTAGAGTGGACCTGAATTGGTTTCGTTGCCTTACTGAAATTTCGCCAGGCCTTCTCCGATTCTGTTAGAGCGTTACCAGCTAAAACTTAAATAATTTATGATTCAATAAATATTGAAAATTTTAGCATTCTTCCTTAGTATTATTTGTAGCGCTTGACGAGAGCTGTCCAAATCTGCAATAAAAACTAACTTATCTGACACGGGTGTCAAGATTTGAGACAAGCCCCCATCATCCACGATCACGATCACCACCCATCACCCATTTCTTCTTCGCACATCGCACACAATCCACCCATCATCCATCACACACCAAGCCAGAGCCCCTCTCTCAGTCCGAGCTCTTTGCCGTCAACTGGCCCCACCGGGTCGCCGACGAAATCGCCTTCTTCGGGTCCCTCGAAATCCCCACCGGCATCACCGAGCCAGAGCCCCTCTCTCAGCCCGAGCTCGAATACGATGCTGCAGCCTGTTTTCGAAGGCGATTCTGTGGCAGAACCACCATCGCAGCCCAACAACGATGGTTCTGCCTCTTCCAATTCATCATCTGATGTGTCTGCCTTCGCTGTGAAGGCACCAAAGAAGAAGGCCAAGCTCCAACATGGCATAAAAAATAAAATAATGCCACAACTTCCTCAATTGCCAATTAATGATGTTGGTGTTGATTCAAATGGTGATAATGATCTTGGTGTGGATTCTAATGGTGATGTTGGAGGTAATGGTGGTGTTGTAGGTGATAATGTTACTGTAGCTGGTGTGTAAAGGTTCATATGGGACTATAACTTTACTAGTGGTAGTTAGACGAAATAATTTATCAGTCACTTATACTGAAATCACTAACAAACTCCATAGTGACAAAAAATTCAGGTTGTCGATGATGGAAGCTGGAGATTTTGAAATCTACGATCAGCCATATCTCTGTTATTTTTAAGAACTGTGTCACAAGTGACTTGTCAAAAATACCAGGGACACTGAGATCTATCCAAAAATGCATTAAAAAGTGATTATGACATCATCTGTTATATCAGATAATTTCTGAGTGGTCTGGCGACTAACATGTCAGGTCCACTCTATCAGAATTCCAACTGGAAACAAGTCAGAAAGGCTTAACATCAGGAGAGTTATCCCTTATTTGAGGATTAAAAAATGTAAATACTGTATATAAATTTCATATCTGTCAGTTCACATAATGTTTCTCCCTCTCCATCATAATACGCTTATAATAGTTGATTGTTATAGACACAACTAGTTGATAGCTCTTGCACAACACCAGACACTTGATACTCATTTTTTCCTCAAAAGAAGGTTTTTTCACAACATTTTCAAAATTTTGAGAATTTTTAATCCTTCATTGAGTTTTTTGCTTCAGAGTTGCTCCTGATACTCCAATCCCAGGGGCGAGTGTCATAGACCACTATATTCTATCATTCAATACTACTCAACAGAGGTAGTATTAAAATTTACACAATATTTCATAATCACAGGAACTAATACAATCCTACTATAGGAATGCCTGTTCAAACTCTATATGATATACAAATCTATAGACAGTATGATTATTTAAATATTAAGCCCTTTTCAAACATTGAAGCCTAATTCAAATATTGATGAGCCCATCAAAATATTGACAAGCCCATCAATGTGATTGAGTTCATTTCATTGGTCTCGAATTGCTTTTTACTTGCTTTGTCTAGCTTTAGAGTAAAGCAGTGCTTTTGCTCATAATTTCCATTTTCACAAATCATTAACACATCTACCTACTTTCATTACAACACATCAGCTAGTTGTATCGTGCCTAATAGCCTACGACGACGCCCAAAACATGGCATGACATGAAACAAAAAAGAGCTGTGTGCATATCAAAACATCCTTTTTGAGACCCATACGGCAGTTTATGAGAGGTCTAGCAGCTTTGAAATTTTCAAATTTGTCACTCACCAATCACCAAAACACAGTATGACATGACCCATCAGATGGACAAAGGTGAACTGTTTGCACATCAAAACATCCATTTTGAGACCCATATGGAAGTTTATGAGAGTTTTAGCAGCAGTGGATTGAGTGACGTGGCTTGAAAAAGTCCCACTTTTAGACAATAATCTTGTTTTCAAATTGCCAAATATTAGACTCACCAATCACCAAGGCCCAAACCATAACATGGAATGACACAACCCAGGTGTACAAAGGAGAACTGCTTGCACATCACAACATCCTTTTTGAGACCCAGATGGAAGTTTATGAGAGGTCTAGCAGCTGTGGATTGAGTGGCATGGCTTCAACCAGTCCCACTTTTGCCAAGGCTTGGTTTCAAATTGCAAAATTTTAGACTCATCAATTGCAATAAAATATGGCATGACACAACCCAGGTGGACAAAGGAGAACTGTTTGCACATCACAACATCTATCTTGAGCTTCATATGGCAGTTTATGAGAGGTCTAGCAGCAGTGGATCGAGTGGTATGACTTCAAACAGTCCCACTTTTAGCAATAATCTTATATATTGTTTTTAAATTGCCAACTTTTAGACTCACCAATCACCAAGGCCCAAAACATAACATGGAATGACATGATGAGACAAAAAAGAGTTGTTTGCACATCATAACATCCATTTTGAGATCCAGATGGAAGTTTATGAGAGGTCTAGCAGCAGTGGATTGGGTGATGTGGCTGCAAACAGTCCCACTTTTAGTCAAAACTTGTTTTCAAATTGCAAAATTTTAGACTCATCAATTACAATAAAACATATGGCATAACACAACCCAGGTGGACAAAGGAAAACTGTTTTCACATATCACAAGATCCATTTTTGAGACCCAAATATAAGTTTATGAGAATTCTAGCAGCAGTGGCTTTAGTGCGTTGACTTCAAACAGTCCCACTTCTTTTAGCCAAATGTTCATCTAAGAAACTTTTTAAGACCTTTTTTCAACATTTTTACTGATGGCTTAATCACAAGCAGGAACGTGGAAAATGACTGATGTTAATGAAAAAATGTGAAATATCAGCCGTAGTGATGTGTAAAAGTCAATCACATTGAAGTGCCTTGCTCGTTTGTAGAAGTTTTTGTTAAGTTTTTCAGGATTGGTGATACAACAAAAAATCAGCAAGGACGGGTACCGAATCAGCAGCACTGAAAGTGATGTAAGTCCATGTTCAACATTGATGTAAGTCATGTCAACGTTGAAAAATTGATCTGCTTCAGTGATGTGGTGCCAGGAATTACAAATGAGGAATTGGTACTGACTTGAACTTTCATCAACTAACATTGATTGCTTCGAAGGATTAACATTGAAAAATTAATGCAACTTCCAATAATGTAGGTTGATGTAGGTTTATATCCAGTAATTTTTGCTTACCAAGTATGCCCTTATAGTACTTAGTATTGAATATATAGTGAAGAATAGGTGGTAGAGTATCAGATAAGGTTCTTAGATGTTGTTTTCTTTCCACTCACCAATTGCCAAGGCCCAAAACATAACATGGCATGACATCTATTAAAGAAGCTGATTGCACATCAAAACATCCATTATGAGACCCATATGGAAGTTTATGATGGGTCTAGTACCAGTGGATTGGGTGGCATGGTTGCAAACAGTCCCACTTTTGCCAAGGATTGATTGAGCATTGCAATTTTTTCACCTCAATAATCATCAGCACCCAAAACATGGCATGACATGACCCATCAGATGGACAAAGGAGAACTGCTTGCACATCACAACATCCTTTTTGAGACCCAGATGGCAGTTTATGAGAGGTCTAGCAGCAGTTGATCGAATGACCTGAATTCAAACAGTCCCACCTTTTGCCAAGGCTTGGTTTCAAATTGCAAAATTTTTGACTCACACATTATCAAAACATGGCATGATATGACCCAGGTGGTCAAAGGTGAACTGTTTGCACATCACAACATCCATCTTGAGCTTCATATGGCAGTTTATGAGAGGTCTAGCATCAGTGGATCGAGTGGTATGGCTTCAAACAGTCCCACTTTTTGTCAAGTCGTTGTTTTGAATTGCCAATATTTGACTCACCAATCACCAAGGCCCAAGGCCCAAAACATAACATGTCATGACAATAACCAGGTGCACAAAGGAGAACTGTTTGCACATCACAACATCCATGTTGAGACCCAGATGGAAGTTTATGAGAGGTCTATAGCAGCAGCGGATTGGGTGTTGTTGCTTCAAACTGTCCCACTCCACTTTTTGACATAAGTCCTGATTTTGAATTGCTAAAATTTTGACTCACAAATTATCAAGGCCCTTCAATACATGGCTTGGCATGACCCCAAGTCAGTACTGTCTGCAACACATGCAAAACTACTATATATCTGGCAGGCCATTTTTTCTGCAAATTCAGAAGAGCAGTTACATAAAATCTGAGCCCAAATCTGGTTTTTGAAGGCATTGAAATGCTGCTGAATGTCTTGATGTCCTCCATTGAGGATCATCAAAGAACATTACAATTTAATACTGCCACAGTGGGGCAGGCAACTCATGCTGCAGAGGCCAGTGCAATTCCAGAGCAGCTTGTTAAAATTTGTGCTCAAAGCTGGCTTCTGGAGGCAATGTGGACTCATCAAATGTTGCTGCACTCTCTGGAGGCCTCCATTAGAAGTAAATAAGGTTCATTCACAACTTTGTAGAACATCATGCCAGTGCAAATTCAGACTCAGAGCAGCACATTAAAATCTGAGTACAAAGCTATGCTGCTGCACTGCTTTATACATGATATACCCCGCAAAACTGTACCATCGGACTATTACCTATTGAATCTTGAACTATGAAACTAAATGCTGGTAGTTGAGTGTTCCAATTAATGGCATGCTGCGAGCTTAATTGACGGTGGTGGTACAAAAATAATAAGCTAGCCTGAGTGCGAATATGGTTGCCAATAATGATGGCACTAAAGAAAGGAGAGATGGAGTAGTAGGAGGGGCAGTACTAGATAGAGTTATATTGAGGGTGCTGGCGACACTGCCCTAATAGCTAAACTCTATCGGCAGACCAAGCTCTCTAAAGTAATCCAAGAAAATTCATCAAACCCTGAGTTTCACAGTCTCCAAAAACCCCACCTAGATATGGTAAAACCCACCTTTTATCATGTGTAAAGTTACAGCATCATAAATGATACTCACAATTGAATCATTTATTTTCAACACACCAACTAGTCTGAACCAGCAACATCCTCCACTTGACTAACCTGACTCCACGAACCATCCAAAGTTTCCTTCCACAACGTCACATTTGAATCCCCACTACTCACGGCCAAAATATTACCAGTCACACTCCAACTGACACGCCATACCGGGTCTTCGAAGGTATGCAAAACCATTGAAGTCCATTTGTCATTTTCTTCCTCCTGCTTCCAAATAATGACAGTCTTATCTTCCGAACAAGAAGCAATCACCGAACGCCCAGGAATCACATTCGGTGCAAATGCCACATCACGAACCCAATCCTTATGCGACACTTCTGCCTCCAAAACTTTGCTCTCCCATCCCTGATCTCCCTTACTCCAAACCTTGACACCATTATCACTCCCCCCAGTAACAATCCTCATCGGGAGTGGCTTCACCTCACCATCAATCTCACCCATACCATACGGGCCCCATCCCACAGCATTCACACCCAAAGCCGTATCCTTCAAATACTCCACGGTCCATTCTCCCGAATCTTCGTGAGTCAATATCGATACCCGTCCATCACTACTCCCCGCCCCGGCTATCAAACCATACTCCATCGGAGCAAATTCCACACTGTTGACACTACTTTCATGTAGTCCGACGAAGCCTTTGACCAAGATCCATTCTCCCGGGCGAGATTCACGATGGATTAATACACTGCCGTCGAAGGAGGCGGAGGCTAGGGAGGAAGAGAATTTGGGATGCGACCAGGAGAGTTGGTAGATTGGACCGGTGTGTCCTGTTAGGGTTGCGGTGGGGGTGTAGGAGTTTGCAGTGATATCGTAGATTTTGATGGTGCGATCTATGAAATGTGCATGACATATGAATATTGCAATGGAATGTTATAAAGATTCGAAATAATAATAATAATAGCACAGATATTTTTCTAAGACGCACCAGAGCTACCAGTGGCAAGCTTGGTCCCATAAAAATCCAACTGGGCATCATGAACCATGTCGTCATGCTGCGTATCCACGTAAATAGGGGCCATTTTATCATCTACTACAGCAGGCTGTTGTTGAGCGGCAGGCTGTTGTTGAGTTTGCATCTGTGTTTGCGCGGGCTGTTGAAATTGCTGTCCATACTGTTGCTGCTGCTGCGCATCGTAGCCCTGTTGGGGAGCGTAGCCCTGTTGATATTGCTGCTGTTGATAGCCTCCGCCGTATTGTGGTTGGCCGTAGCCTCCTTGCTGGCCGTACATGGTTGCAGAGGGTAGGATAGATGCGGGCGGTGGAGGTGGTAGGTGGTGAAGAGAAACTTATATCACTTTTGTAGTCAAAGGTAATTGTACAACTTTTTATGATCATCTACCTTGGATTTGAGCGACTGCATAACCACTTTCGCTTTTGGTCTTTCCTGTAGCATTGCAATAGCCTATTGCAATTACAATGCCACAGCAGCGCGGAGGCTAGTCACCAAATCTAAGCATTGAGAATTGAGACTATATCGCTTATCTACCACATCATGTCCCGTCGAATTTGGGTACCTGCAACACTATAGCCAGATTTCACAGCAACAGCACCACTGGGTCATTTGGGGCTAACATCAAACATACAGTGACAATTTCATTGTTAAGATGTTTCACCGACCTGTGCCATTCCTGAAGCTCAAGGAAATTTCCCCAGAGTTAGAGAGTGTAACATCATTATCAGTATCAATGGTAAAAAACTCGAATCAGAGGACGATGCCATTCTCAAAGAAAGTAAAGAAAGTAGAGTGATTGTCATCGCTGGAAATATCATTACCATGAATGCAGCTGATCTCTCTAAGGGAACGCTGTGACACATGAAGGAATCTGGGTGCAATCTATTTCGAATTATGGACTACTCGGATGTTGCTGAGAAATATGGTGAAGATTTTCTTGAGGAGTTGTCACCTCCGACCAAAGGGAAATCAGGGAGACAGCTCCAAGCAGAAGCATTTCAGAGCTCGGCAGGTATAAGTAGATCATGAACTTGATAACTTGCTCGCTATAAGTACTACTTCCCCCGTCTTCTGGAAGTGATGAACGGCGTCCCCCAAGTTACATTTTACATTTCTCTTGTAAATCTATTAGTGGCGTAGATCTATGATCAGTGCATCTCTTCAGAAAGTGCAAAGTTGCGCTTCATATTCTTCATTTGGATTTAATAACATTCACTTGACTTTCACTTCACACCTATTCATCTTTCTTTGCACCACTCAAAGGTCTTTCAAACAACAAAACAACTTCATTCGTCCGACTCTGCTCATTACTAACTAAAGCTGCAACCACATCCTCCCACCTTTTGGCAGCCAACACATCAAACATGCTAACTTGCCATGAAATGCCCCCAGAAAAGCTCATGGCAGTTGTGATTACTCCATCACCGCGAGGGAGGCCCAGTGTCCATTGTGAGGTGTACCGAAGTATATCACCGGGTTGTTCGCCGCCGGTTCCCGCTTTGGTACAGATTGCCATGTTGTCCTTTGGGGCTACGTCTAGACCGAATGGTACCTGTTGATTTTCAGTTGATGTAAGCGAAGGAGTGTCAATGTTAGATGACATATGGCCAGTTCATATTTGCACAAACGTAACACAGAGACATGCTGTTTTCAACCTTCCAAAACTCACCTTATATCTAACCTCGATAAGTTCACTATCCTCGAGCACAGGCATAAACTTCATCTGCGCAGAAAGACCTTTGCCTCCAGGCAATTCAATCATTCGTTCAAATGGTTGCGCGGAGAGTTGCGTCAGCGCTGTTCTTCCATTTGCAATACTTTGAATTTTTTGGGATGGTGCAAACGCCGACGCCAATGGGAGCAGAGTTAAGAGGAAGAGGGTTCGAAGAGGCATTATGATGGTAATAAAACATCTGAGAGCGCGAGGAAAGAGGAAGGATGACATGCAGGAGGAAATGGCTGACCTTAAAATGTTTAAAGGTAATCTGGGTACTCGTGTTTATTATGATCCTTTAAGGATAAAAATCATTTTCATTTTGGAAAAACGTCAGCCAACTCGTACCATCCGACCAGATCCGACCTTAGATGATTGCCAAAACTCTCGCCCTTTCTATCCTTGTTTGCATCACCGCCGTCGCTATACGCTACCTACGCACCTATGCCAACATCTATTCCCCAGAGCAATTTCAGAGCAAGTACGGACCCACAGCAGTGGTCATCGGTCTTGGAGCCGCCTACGCCGACATTCTGTGCTCGAATGGTCTGGAGTTAGTTACTGTTGCTCGTCGCGAAGCCGAGCTCGAAGAGAGAAAACGTGAATTGGTCAACAAGCATCAACGCAACGTTTCTACCGTGGTACTGGACCTAAATGGAGATGATGTAACAACCACTATGCAATCGATATTCGAACAGCATTCTATTGGTCTTGTAGTCTACAATGCTGCCGTGTTTGGTCTTGGAGAATTTACCTCCTCTTTAGAACAGCAACTAATGGGTGTGAAAGTCAATGTTGAAAGTTTAACAAGAACAGCGCATGGCCACTGCGACCAAGACACAAACACGCCAATCGTCTGGATTTCTTATTATGTCTTCTACTCTGGGAGATACAGGAGCCTCTCATGTGGCAACTTATGGAGCTACAAAAGCATATGATATAGTTTTAGCCCAAAGTCTTGGATCCGAGTGGAAATCCAAGGGTATTGATGTATTGGCATGTGTGGCTGGACCAATTGCCACACCCAACTTCTACAGTTCCAACAATGATACATCGCATATAGAATTTATGCTTCAGACTCCTCATCAGGTGGCTGATGAGTGTTTGCATGCATTGGGGCAGGGCAAGTATGCAATCGCCACTGGGTCTATTCAAAAGGCATTCAGGTTTATTACAAAGAGGCTTCTTCCGACTACTTTTGCGACTGATGCCTTTTCGGGGATGATTGAGCAGAATCTTAAAGAAAAGGAGAATTAGGTGCTGGTGTTAGGACATCTCTGGCACGTTTAAGGAGACAATACTTTACTTTACCCTCTTTACACAAAGGAATATTCTACTAGATTTCACACGATATCAGACATCAAATAAAGTTCCTACTCTAACTGCTCACTTGTGCTCACTCGTCGCTTCAATCTGACATAAAATGTACTCTTTTCCATTTCACTGATAACTTGTTGCAATAGATCATTTACTTTTCAAACAAAACATTTCTTCTCACGTAAAACCTACTGCTACATGCCCTTGAGTCTTCAATTGCATTGGTGTTAGAATGCTGGAGATTGCGGCGTTGATCTCTGCAGTACAATCCCTGAACTTTCTCTACGGTGGTGTTTCTTCTTTTGCCCAGGATTGGTATCATCCTGCTTCTTCAACGGATGAGTAGCAGCCCCATTATCGTTCAATCCTAAACTCATCAAACTGCTGTTAAGATTGCTTTCATCTAAGATGCTTCCAAGGCCGTTAACCATCTTCTCAATATCATTCTGTTCTTCAATGCGGGACACTGATTGTGATTGAAACGAGCTACTATCAACCCAGCCATCCGATTTCTTTTTTGCAGAAGAAGTGCTCAATATTTTGCTCAAATGATGAGATTGCTTGATATCTTTCGTGTACTTATTCTCCTCACCGATACCTGAATCGGTAAAGTGATTTGTCTGCTCTTCCATAAGCTTCGTGACTTGCTCTCGTATCTCAGAATGTTGTCGATAGTACAGAGGCAGAGGAGTATTTTCCTCTTTCTCCTCTACGGCTCTTTTGAGTAACTCTTCAAACAACCTCTTGGAAGTCATGCTATCTTCTTCATCACCCTCGAAGATCTCACCCTTACGCATGGCTTTTGAATATATGACAAGCCTCCCAAATGATGAATACACGACAACAATATGGACCACCATCAGTAAGATAAGAACCACCACGCAAATAGCCCAAACAAATGGCAATAGCTCAAATAAGAAAAGTAACACCCAAATGATGAAGCAGTAGATGCTCAAGACTGCCATCCTAGCGGGTAACTGAGCAGCATACAACCCAATACTACTTCGTAAGACAGCGTGAGAATTTTCAGAACTCACGGCTCCAATGATCGCCCAAGCAGTAAAGTTTGCCAACAGCGTAGATAAAGTCAACCCAATCGATATACACAAGAATACACCAGCCCAAAAGTATCCACTGGAATAGTGCGACTCTTCCAAAGCTTGCCTGAAAAACTGAGCTGGTCTCGATGGAGAAAACAGCACTGATATTTCTGCACCGAGCAGCAGGGACATGAAGACCATATTGCTTGCAAATCGCGATGTCACAGCGTTTCTTAACGTGTCACCCTCTCGATGACTCCATGCAATATGACGCCGCCAAATCTTATGATGATCAACGCTGATGATGTACTCGGAAAGTTCAGGAAGTGAGAGGAGGGTACGCCATCGTGATAGACGGGTGGTTTTGTCATGTTGGCTGAATCCTGTGGTAGAAAGGAGGGATATGGGCGTCGGTCGGGTCGATTTCGTTGAACTTCTATTGCGTCTAAACATCATTTCAGGTGTTGAGCATTACTTTTATGGTCGAATCGAATCGCACTACAACATCGAAGGCGTTGCGATACTCCAGCCGAAGTTGCTTCACTCAGATTCACTCTCTCGAGTGGGGGGTCAGGTCATCAGGGTCGCCTCCCCACTCCTTTTTGAGATTCCTAAAATGCTATTAGCTTTAGAGGTATTAGTATACTTAGAAACATAATTCAACCTCTAACATTTAGTATTCTTTGGATGGAAGTCCTTATTACCGGTCGTAGATATCCAAGAAAAATTCTTGGACGTATCTTACCTTTAGT
>JALLPI010001099.1:0-12053 GCA_036939935.1 Cyclotella atomus
GCCATTTTCTTTATGTCTCTACTAGCTTTCACATGCAAAATGCCGGCCGCCACACGCCAACAGCTGAACTCTCACGTTCTTATTGATCACATCGCACACCTCCAGAACTGATCGATTATGCCCCAGCGAAATTATCTGCTATGCAGCAATGAAGACTAGAACAACAGAGGTGCTTCTGATCAAAAGTTATGGGGGGTCGCTTATTTTACTAACAAATGTTAAACACCCCTACACAGTGTCTTGTCATTATCCCCACGTCATTTTTGTAATCTGAGTTGCCTTCTGCTCCAGAGACATATAATTTCTGCTTCACATGAAGGAATCAATACAGTTCTGTCGATTTAATCATAGATAGGCGAAGTCATCTACTAGAGGTTCGGAAGGCCATCTGGCGCCATTTGCTCTTCACTTTTCTTGTATGTTTCTCTACGTCATATATGACAAATGAGATTCGGGAGTATCCTGTGAAGGATACCCAAATTGCAAGCCAGTCACTGACATGAACATGGTGGATCGGATAAACGGGTAGGTTGGACCTTCTGAGTTCTATCAGGTAGGGGCCAAGCTTAGAAGAAGTCTGTGCTTCTACGCATGTTCGTAGAGATAGCAACCATGCAGGTGACAAAAGAAGCCAACATTCCAGGACAGGTTTTGTCCTCATATTCGTCAATGGAGGCATCATAGATTGGCTTTTGAAGAAGCAATTAACCATTGATTGGTGTTCGGCGCTGGATTCTGTGCACTGAAACACGGCATCAAGAACCTGCATGGCATCCGCTACAAGCTCAGGATGATGGGAGTACCAATCGATGGTGCCTCCAGAATCTTTGGAGACAACATGTCAGTTGTTACCAACTAAAGCAAACCTGAGTCGACACTCAAGAAGAAGTCAAACTCTTTTTGTTACCATGCAGTAAGTGAGGCGGTTGTCATGGGTGAAGCCCTTGTTGCCCACATTGGTATGGCACCGCTTATACTTGTAACCTTGCTGACATTTTCACCAATGCCCTGTATGATCAAGCCTGCAGGTTCCTTGTGGGTAGGATGATGTATGATGTGATTCCATACATGGCAAAGGCTCCGACCGACAAGTCTTGAGTGTGGTGAAATATCCCTCTATTCCCTCGTCGGTAGGGTTTTTGAGGTACGGAGCTATTGGGATTCTGCATTTGGGACAAGCTTAACGCTAGGACGGGAGTAGCCCAACCTTGAGGGGACTGACAAGTGATGTAATTGTAGCAGTAGTGCTTGGCGGAGATTTGGGAGTATCCTGTGGAGGATGCCCAAAGTGCAAGCCAGTCACTGACACCTGAATTTTATTATGCATGTATATTCCTATGTTAGGGTTGATGTCCTATGATGTAATGCATGAGAGAACACCATTCTCTCACACTCACATGGCACAGGGCAACACGCTAATGTGCCCTTGGCCGACACCGTCAACGTCTACTTTACAACAATGAGTTCCGCTCAGCTATGTACAGGACAGCTTAAAAGCCATCCTTTATCAATATTTTAGACCTACAAACAACCTGTTATCAGCTGCAGCTTGGCAGCCTATATCTATTTGTTGCAATGCGTGGACTATAAAACAGCCAGGCTTGGTGGGTGGGGTGTGACGTGCATGTAGAGTGAAAAAGGGTGTTTAGTGTTTACCCTACCGTTACCATTTTGTCCCAATATCCTCTGAAAATTAAGAGGAGCAGCCACTCTTGAACAAAAGGTGAAGTTGAATGCATTGAAGTTCAATTTCCAAAAGGTATTGCGGATGCGGAAATGACGGTAGGTTTGTCAAGGTTTGTAACAAATAAGCTAAGATACATAGTAAACAAAGACTGATGCATGTAATATGTTAGCATCAAACTTAAGTAGGATGTAAACTACCCATTGCATTCCTTCCTCCTGAAAAATTTCAGACTTGTGGAATACCTGAAGAGCCTCATCTCATCTCACAAACTGCTGCTTCTGGTTTCATTTCAGCTATGCACTTTCCATTAGTTTTATATCAACACCTTCAGACTACTGCCAAGCATCTCCATCGTCAAAATATGAGTTCTGCGGTGCTGCTTCGCTTTTGGTCTCTTCTCTACTTTGGCTTTCTTTCATAGTCACACTGCTGCTACTCGTGGTGGAAAAATTCTTTGAAGCCCCACTACTAAACAAGTCCTTCAGACTCTTTCTAGCAATAAGTCTCTTTCTCTCAGAATCAACAAAGTATCGCATCAGCTCCACCCTCTCTGTATGATTCTCAGCCTCCAAAAGCTTTTGCATTGAAAGAGTCTGCTCCAACAATAGAGGCTTCAACTCCGCTGTCATTCTTTCTTGCAAACCGATCAACTCTTGCTGAAGCTCGGAGGACAGGTCCTCAAATCCAATAGCAGACGGTAATTCCTCCCCAGATTCGCCACTGCCCATCTCTTCCTTCAAAAACTCGACCAACTTTTCCTGAAACTCTTTTTGCATTTCGTTCTGGGTAGCCACCAATCGTTGCTCAGCGTAACTCTGCCAAAGACGAATTGACGTCCACAGGTTAGGATCAACATCTGTCCCCTCAGCAATACCAAATGACTTGACAGATGCGCGTGTAAACCTCACATCCTCTTCCATCTCATGCTGCAACTCTACCAATGCAGTAAATGAATCAAGCAGCGCCTCTTCCTCTGGACTCTTCTCCATTGAATCAGCCTTGGCCTTACTCAACATTGCATCCACAAGTTTCTTCGAAATCATCTCATCCTTCTTCTCTCCGTCATTCTTCTTTTTATCATAATATCCCGTATCATCAATAATAGTCCCCTTAACCTTCAAATACGTCTCTCTCGTGTCCCACACCTCAGGATTTACAACCTCGTGCAATTTGACCCTACCAGTCACACGATGGTTGCAAATATATTTGACTTGATCATCAGTTAGTTCGGATACCTCCTTCAACTCTTCTAGACGGAACAATACTCCAGTGGATGCGAATCGGCCTTCCTCTGAGGGGTGACACATACTGACTACGAATCGTTTGGAACCGTTCATTAAGATATCATTGTACATTTGGCGATAGCGTGGTTCGAAGATGTTTAGGATGTGTTCGCTGTTGGGTGTGTATACTATGCCTCCTAGGGGGAAGAGGGGTAGAGTTTCGACGTCTTCGGAAGTCGCTGCTGATGCGGAGGGCTGCGGTGCAGAATCGATGACGGAGCGTCGTGAGCGTTGAGAGTTGACTGAGGGAAGCCACGAGACGGAGTTGACACCCTTGGAGAGAGGATTTCCGTCATCGTAGTCGTCGTCGTAATCGTCGCGGGCCATGTGGAGTTGGAGAGTGCGTCTGTTGTTGTTTTGATGAGTGACGAAGGATGCAGACCAAGGAAGAGTGCTCGCTTGCACTTGTGCAGATGAATGGCCGGCGAAGGCATTAGCACTTCGTTGTAGGTAGATGATGCTTAGTAGCAGCGGTAGGGCGACCATGATGAAAAGTGAGGGTAGGGTAGGGCAAACAGCCAACTCTTCGAAAGACGGTGGAGGAAGAGGAAAGTGGTGGGAAGGAGAGAGATGGGATTGTGACGTGCAGAAGACTACCTCTAAACATATTTTCAACTTTGGGATATCGATGGAGCTCTTTTAAAAAAACAACGGATGTCAGATCTGAGAGGTATCTTTTATTCATCTTGGGAGGTAGCTCTGCCCACGTCCATCCATCCTCTCATCTCTTTCATCACTATGGTACACTCTCTCAAACTCACCCATCGATCATCCATCAGAGAGATAAGAGACATCAGGGAGCACACATTAAATGAATTAACCTGATAATATGTACTTCCATCTCCTTTTCATTGTGACCTTCGTCGCCTCGGTAACTTCTTTGGTTACATTCCAACAAAGGAACAATCTCAAGTACCGATATCGAGCAAACATCTCCAAACGATTGCCTGCATTCGTAACATCGCAACCTTACAAATTGCATCCGAGAAAACTAATCAAAGGCAGCACACCACACGAACATAAACAACCGCCGTCAAAATCAGCACTCTTTGCATCAGAAAAAGATTTGGACAATCTGATATCCTCACTCCTGAACAATACACCCACCAAGAACAAAAGCACCGAATCAGATGAATATTCTCAATACACTCATCAAATAGCCATACCTCTCTCGACCTCCTCCGAACTCACCTCCGCACTGCACTCCATCCAAACTTCCCTGGTTCGAGATTGTCCCCGATTAGTCCGAGCATGCGTCATGCCCGCTACACTGCGTCTGCCTCTATTGTATGTCGATGCCACCTCCTCAGCTCAAGGCAACAGTGCAGGAGGATCGGGTATATTCAGCTCGACAAGTGAGGTAGATCGAACCATCGAACATGTTGTACATACCGCTATTCAAACTGTGGTGTACAATCGAGACCCGGAAGATTTCGATGGGATTGGTAAACTCGAATTGCCCGAACCGATTATGCTCCCATTTCGTGGTTTGGAGTTACAGGGTGCAGATAACTCGGTCTTATATGCCGTGGGATACAATGTGAATGATCCGAAGAAGACAGAGTTGGATATGGACGAGGATGGAGTCATTATTGTAGATGATTGGGGTGAGAAGAAGGAGAGTGGGTATGAAA
Source organism: Cyclotella atomus (assembly GCA_036939935.1). Lineage (NCBI taxonomy): Eukaryota > Bacillariophyta > Thalassiosirophyceae > Thalassiosirales > Thalassiosiraceae > Cyclotella > Cyclotella atomus. Next base: position 4,605 of record JALLPI010001099.1, read on the forward strand.
GGTTACAAGTTTTGGTGAAGACGATACAGACTGAATTAGAAAAGAGGGGGTATAAAACTGCCTGGCCCTCGGATGAACCTCAGGGCAATGAAGTGTTCCCTGGTGAGGATGCCACGCTCAAGGCCTTGAGAGCCAAACAAAAGAAATGGAGACCGCGAGTACCGTTTGTAAGATTACCGACTGACTTTTACGATGGACTTGATGTCGAGGATATGCAAGAGAATGAAGGTAAAGATGGAATCAGTATGGATGAAATTGATGCATTCTTCTCTAAAGGATTTGATGGTATCAGTCCTACATTTTGGTATGAGGCTTGGGGTGAGGAGGATATACTGCCGAGTCCTGGAGTTAGAATGAAGTCTGTACAGGTGTTTAGACGCATGATTTCGGGTGGAGGAGAGGCGGAAGGTAACTTTTACGGATTGCCTTACAGTTCGACAAATGATGATGTCAACCGCATGGATCTACCTGATGGTGATGTGAAACAAATGGAGAAAGAGCAGAAGGCAACGGTTAAGGAGTTGGAACGCATGGGTGAGATTGAAAGTGAGGCTGAACGTGAATGGGAAGCCGGAAAGGCTCGTATGCTAGAATCTCAAGTTGCTCAGAATACAGTTGATGCAGAGTATGCCAATGGAGATTACACAGAATTTGATGTTAGCATGGAAACCGGAGATGTGGTGGTAGATGGGGATGCGGCATATTCTTACTCTTGGGCCGAAAGTGGCGTTGGCACAAGTGAAAATGAAATTGTACCAAACGACGAAAAGAAGCAAGAAAGTACAATGCAAGAATCCATTAAAACAAAAGAAGGATCTGCAGTGGAACACAGTTCTCAACAGGTACAGACTTCAATAGCGAGCACTCCAGAGAGAAAGTTACCAAGAATAGAAGATAATCCCATTTTTCAACGACTCTGGAAAGGCGAAGCACAAATCAACGCTCAGGGAGAATCTACTGCGCAATCTTTGGATGGAACCTCTGCCTCTGTCGAGGAAGAGTTACCGCCATATCCATCTGATGAACACTTTGTCGGTATCTGGAAGGTGGTGCAATCTCCTCTGGGTGTAAGCCTAGAAAGTGAATCATCTTCCCAGTCATCTGACAACCTTGTACTTCGAGTAGATGGTCAAGTCATGGGTGGCCCGATTTTAGATGCCAAATATCAACAAAAGGCAGCTGGAGGGTCATGGAAGATGTTCCAAGCTTTCCGTAGGCCCGACAAGGACGACGAAGAATCTGAAGCGCCAATTACACGGACGAGACTTCGCATCAAACTCTTGATCCCTCCTGAGAAGGAGCAAGTGCTCGTAATGGAAGGAGAAGTAACTAGAGTTGGTTTTGGAGGCAAAGCCCCAACATCTTCATCTGCATTCACAAGTGCTGGAGGTATGCTAGATGGAATGTCAACAGCCAAACTTTTGAAAGACAACGAAACAACTAACTCTGACACCGATGAACAAGTACTTTACTGCGGAGGTGAGGCGTGGATTGAGAATGTTGATGAGTCTGGGAAAAGGCGAAAAATCGGTCCCTTCTCGTTAACGAAACAAAGGATGGTAGATAGAAACAAATTTATTTATACAGTGCCTGCTACCAGAGGCGGACCTGCTCAAGATGATGATAGCAAGTAAAGTAAAGGGCGGGCACTCTCGCTTACTAACAATCTGACCCTTTCTATCAAAATACGCTTTATTAGCCACCAGCATAGACTTTCCACGGTCGTAGATCAATAAGCACTTTGCTGTGTACTAATATAACTTCGCAAACCAAATTCAGTAATCATCATTGTGTATTCATGTTACTTGATAAGCACATCTTCTAATTGCACCAATTTTGTGGATCCATTTGCTGTAACCGAGTACTGTCGCAGCTCACCGTTCGATGAACACATAACAACAGTATCCTCACGACTCTTGCTCCCACTCACAACATTTGCATCAAACCTATCCAGCAGTGCGACAACAAGCTGCTGCTGTTCTCTTGGTAAAACTGATTGATACTTGAGCTTTGCAAAAGAGCGATGTTTTAAGGGAGCTGTTGAGCCAGGATTGCCTACTGTGTGCTGTCTTATGCTTGCCCCTATTCGTTTAAATAGTGGTTTTTCTGAAATATCATCTTTTGCAGCATTGCCCTGATTGCTGCTTTCGCGTATCTCTTCAAAATCTCTGGCATCTGCATGGCTATGTTCCAATATTGTACACTCTTTCTTCTTCTGTTGGTTGTTCCACTCGAAGATGTGAATGGTATTACTACTTCCATAAGAAATCAACCTGTCGCCCATCCCATTCCAAGACAGTGAAAGAATCTGACAAGATCGAGAACCACGATGAAACTCATAAAGCTGGTGACCATGAGGCAATCCGAAGACTCGAATAGTTGTGCCTTTGCTACTGGCAGTTGCAACAAATGATGAACTAGCACTGCTACCAATCAGCATCCTTGTTACCGGATGCTCATGTGCATCAATTGTAGTGTGCAAGTGGCACCTTTTCCTGACTTTCTTTCGGATCTCTCCAGATTGTGCCGATGCGGCGGCGGCTGAAATACCTCCACTGTTAATACTGACATTCATGCTGGATACTTCCACTTCTGTAATCTCTGTAGGATCATACACGCGAAGAGTACCAGCCGTTCCGTTGAAACTTTTACAGACTAAATAGCATTCATCTTTTTTCGGTGATAGCAGATCAAAGTACGACCCTGAGTAGTAAATGTTGCTTCCTCTCGAAATGTTCCTCACCGCATCTGACGGATGCATCACATTGAGAGTCTGAATCCAAACTGGTCTCTCTCCTGTCTCGATATTGTTCTGGAAAATATGCAATCTCCCATCAGCAGTAATACAAACCAAAATTTTCTTTGTAATCTCGACGCGTTTCACAGCAGCACTCATTGGCAGAGCAGCTAATGGATTGATTGCATTCTTTGCATTGTACAGAAAGCAGCACCTTGGAGAATGCGGAAGTATCACAGCCAGAGTTGAAGAAGTATGCAGCAATTGTGCATATGTCACTCCAGATTGAAATGGTGCATCATACACCCATTCTTCTGAACAATCAGCCAAGTCGTTTGTTGCATTGTTTGATGAATTTGAAGCTCGTTGTGTTTGGAACAGACCGTAGTGCAACGATTCCAATGTACGAATTCGCACTCCATGTGAAGTAGCTATGATGAGACATGTTCTCTCTCTGTTAAAGGTGATAGAATTCACTTTTGTTTGTGGTGTGGGTAGGTGACTCCATGAAGAGTTGGTTGTGGAGCTGCTGTTGGATGTTCCATTTTGAGGCGTGGCTGCGCTGCTGCTTGGTTGTGAATTCTGGGAGGAGCTGTTGTTTGTATTCATTCTAATGGCATCAGTACAGGGCTCGACCTGAGCATTATTAGATGCATGTATGATATTAGTTTCGTTCTTCCTTTCGTCTTGCTTCAGATCATTTGCATCATCTGCATCAAAGAATTCGCTTGCATCAATGCACGAGTGAAAGAGCGATTCGGACAAGTGTTCGTCTTCCTCGATTTCCGGCAACGCTGCAGTTTCTGATGCCACATCAGTCTCGTTTAGGTCTGCATTGCTCTTCATGATGTTGGCTGCATGTTGATTCAAGGTCTTCTATTCGAGTGAAGTGAATGTGGCCACTTTTAACGAGGTGGGTGTTGTGTTTGTGTTGCCGGCGTGGAAGTTGTTGGAACGGAAGTGGGAAGGGCGGGGGGAAATGCGAAAGAGGGCACACAGGGCGAGAGAGGGCGGGAGGGGAATTGTGCCCGTTGCGCCCTACACGTGGGCCAGCCCTGCCTATTTCGCTTTCGCCGCTCTTGCTCTCACTTGCTTACACTTCTCAGCTCTCAGATAGAGCTGAAGATATTGTTGCTATTTCCACCATGTTCCCAACGGCTCGTCTCCATGCACCTCAACACCATATCCAATCAGCCGTAATAGGTGCTGGTGTTGTAGGTCTCTCAGTAGCTCGTTCACTAGCATGTTCTCATAATCACGAAGTTCTCATCATTGAACAAAACGCCATGGGCTCAGGCATTTCTTCTCGAAACTCAGAAGTTATCCACGCTGGCATTTATTATGATAGAGATACAATGCCACTGAAGAGCAGACTTTGCGTAGACGGAAAGAAGATGATGTATAAGTATTGTGAGGAGCGTGATGTCCCGTACAAAAGATGTGGAAAGTTGATTGTGGCTAGTGATGTTGAACAAAGAGAAGTTGGCTTGCCAAAGTTAATCGAATATGCGAAACGAAATGGAGTTGATGATTTACAGACCCTATCAAAGGAAGATGTATCTGCAATTGAGCCGAATGTCGTATGTGAAGGTGCAGTATTGTCACCATCGACTGGGATTGTTGATTCTCATGCGTTGATGACAAGTTTATTGGGTGGTGCCGAAGAGTGCGGAGTTACTTTAGCTTCACATTGCAAAGTTGATGGTGGATACATATTACCTGATACAAATGGAAGAAGTGGATCAATTGTCTTGAACGTTGATGGATCCGAAATACAATGCGACAATGTTGTTGTGTGTGCAGGTCTTGCATCTGATAAGATAGCAGCAGATATCTTGTCATCTATAACCAAAGGAGCAAATGAAGTTCAACAACCTCTTCCAAAGCAATACTTTGCAAAAGGCAACTATTTTAAGCTTGAAAACCAAAAGTCGCCATTCGGAAGATTGATATACCCCTTACCTGATCCTAAAGGTGGTCTTGGTATTCATGCAACAATTGATCTGGCTGGTAGTACAAAGTTTGGACCAGATGTACAATGGTTAGATCATGACAATATAGCTAGACCAGATGAGATGATTGATTTCAGTGTAGACGCAGCAAGAGCAGATTTATTTTATGATGCGATTAGAAAGTACTGGCCAGACTTAGAAGATGGCAATATTGTCACAGATTATGCTGGTATACGTCCAAAACTATTGCATCCAAATTTTCACATGACTGGATGTAAAGATTTTGTCATTGCTGGTAAAGAAGCACATGGAGTCAGTGGTTTGGTTGTATTGTTGGGTATAGAAAGCCCTGGCTTGACATCTAGCTTAGAAATTGGTGAATATGTTGCAAAGATGCTTAGATAGCATACTGTTAATAGACGATGGCTTTTAAGATGTTTCAAGTCTCCACAGCTGCTAGCATAACAGCAGCAGGTAGTGATTTTCTACTCTCTTCCAAAATCAACTTAACGGCGGAACCATCCCAACAAACCAGAACTAGCACCTGCTTTCTCTCCGTGTGTCTCCAGCACTTGTTCCAGCTGATCAACCGGATAATCGCTGACATAATTCAATGCTACGTCAAAGAAGCTGGGTTTACAAGCGATTGGCTCTAACTTCGGAGGAACATCAGTGATGTATGTTGGGTCGGCAGGAATATCGTAATCGTGCAGCCTAGCTAGCAATGGCAACGAAGACTTTGATGTGCCCGATTTCGACAAGTATGACATGGAAAACACACGGCATTTCTCCCCCTTCATCTCTTTCACTACTCTCTCGAGATTTTCCAAAATTTCGTCTCTTCGCTCCATCTGGTCACAAGCTCCGATTTCTTCCAGTGCCTCACGGGCCATAGTCTCAGCCTGATCAAGCAATGCCACAGCATGCGAATATTTGCCCACAAGAGGAGACGCATGCATTTTCGCCAGATAGTAACAACGGAGAGATCTCAATCGCAATACATTCGCATTTGCTTCTAGTAGAAACTCGTCCTCCACATCAGAGAAGGCATCACCAGCGAAGTTCTCGACTGAGCCGCCACCTGGAAGTGATGCAACAGCCCGTGCGTCTTGGAGCAATGCATCATAAAGATGTGCTGCCTCCTCCCAATGTTTCAATTCAGCCTCCACTTTCTTGCCCCTTCGTTTGAGAATACCATTTACCATATCTTCATTGCGTTCCATGACCAGCTTCAACTTTTGATACTTTGCGTATCCCATTATGTTGACAAATTGGAACTTTTTAGCATTGACTGCTGGACCGGCCTTCAGATTCGCTAACTGCTTTGACTCTTGATTTACCAAGGAAATCACGTCATCATACCCATTTAGAAGAGCCATGAATTTGGCATCATCTGCAGATCCCTTATTGCTAGTCTGTTCATCTTCCCATTCTTTCTTTAGATCAGACACCTTAAGTAAAGCCATCTTGAGATCTTTTGTCTCGACCGCAATTGAATTCTCGCGAAATTCAATGATTGATGATCCAGACGCTGCCGAAGATTGAAGTGACTTGCTCATACCACCGATATTAATGTTTGTCACCACACCCCTTTCTTGCAATTCATACATACAATACCTCAACAACGGAGCAATGACGTTGTTTGCACGTGTGGTGAAGAAGTCTTGAAGCTCGAGTTGTTGCATTTTGTTCTCATCAGATCCGTCACCGCTGCTGTTAGTGCTGCCAGCGATACTCTCACATAGAGTAAAAGCACTCTGATACTCATCGCATGCAGTCTTCCAATCCTCCTGCTCCATCGCCAAATTGCCCCTCATCCAAGAAGCGTAAGCCTTTGCCTCCATCCTCGTATGTTCGTCAACTGGGACATCGGCTGCTTTTTCTTCATCTCCCTCTTCAACGGGCATACCTTTCGTGCTAGCAGTCAGCTCTTCCAAAAGCACAGCATAACTCACTGCCTTTTTCATGCGCTTAATCCGATCAGCTCTCAATTTACTTCTCGACTTTTTCTTCCCATCACCTACACTAGGATTCCTTTCCTCTTCTTTAATCGCCATACTCTGAGCCCACGCCCTCTCAGAGCAGTAGAGAGGCTCCAAGAAGTAATTCTCATGACCAGCCAAAATCTCCGATGGGAAATTCTTCATATCTATAGATCTATAGGCATGCTTTGCCTTGCTTCCCTTGCCTGAACCTTCGGCCTCGACACGTGTGCCGAGGGAGCTTTTGTATTGCTTGATGTGAAGAAGGTCTTTCTTTACGGGCTTGGAGTGACGTAGGCGCTGGAGGCGACGGGTGCAATAGGAGGCGTAGGCGGCATAGTCGGTGGGGGAGCGTTGGAGAGAGGAGTGGAGGTGGATTCGAAGAGGTTTCATTGTTTGGGTAGAAGGATGAGATGGAGGAGAGGTTTGGTGGCGTGGGGGGTAGGTAAGTGTGTTATTATACTTGAGTAATACCTTTCACATGTAAAAAAACGGGGGGAGGAGAGAGAAAAATCTCCTAATTCGCGCCGTAGGCGCTAACTCGCGAGGTAGAGAGGAGGAGGAGAGGAAGAGATGAGAAAGACGACGAAACGAAGACGACAACAAAAGCAATAATGATGTGCTATTGACCTAAGTGAATCTTGAGGTTATGTAATTATTTGCATTCTTACTAGTAGTTGTGTAAGATAGCCACTGAATGATTTTGCCAATGTATCCAGCCAAAGTGACTTCAGTGCAACATCTGTTGTTCTTTGCATTCTGAAGCAGCATTAGATCT